>OW388085.2:8025918-8218156 GCA_936449025.2 Sarcophaga subvicina
AGAACATTGGAGGAAATGATGTGGAAAATGTTTAGCTTTCAATTAACTTACAAATGGATAAGCATATATCAAGAACTGATAGATAAATATAATAATACACTTCATAAAACAGTTAAAATGACACCAAATGAAGTGAATTCTTCCAATGAAAAAACTCTTTTGGATACTGTCTATAATAACTTGAAGGTTTTTAGGAGACCTCAGTTTAAAGTTCATGTTGGTAGAAGCAAATATAAACATGTTATTAAAAAGGATATACACCGAACTGGACTACAGAAGTCTTCAAAATCACAACTATAAGGAATACAAATTGTAACACTTACATTTTAGAAGACTATCGTGGTAGGGAAATTAAAGGTGGATTTTATGAATTGTAGTGTGCTCTTTCATTACACACTGCTGTACTTTACACAAAACATTAAACACACACACGTACATACACACGCGCCACCTACGTGCATTCAGGATAGGAAATTCCCAGGGATATGGAAGAGACAGAGGTTGGTTCTCATCCCGAAGAGCAACGGTGCGCAGGATGCAACAGGTTACCGCCCACTTTGTATGATTGATACCGTAGGTAAACTGCTGGAGAAGATAATATGTAGAAGAGTCGAAACGATATTGGAGAGAGACGGCCTGTCGGATCGCCAATTCGGCTTTCGAAAAGGGCGCTCCACAGTGCACGCAATGGAGGCGGTCATAACCGTAGCGAAAGAGACCATCAGCGGTGACCGCTGGTTTGAGGATGATAAGGAGTATTGCGCAATCGTCACCCTGGACGTCAAAAACGCATTCAATTCGGCAGATTGGGACGCCACCCTGGCTGCACTTGATGAGAGGGGCGTACCTGGATATTTTATGGAACTCATAGTGGACTACTTTAAGGATACGGTACTTTTGTATCACACAGACGAAGGTAGAAAGTCATACGCTATAACAGCAGGGGTACCACAGGGTTCGGTGATGGGCCCAATATTATGGAACGCCATGTATGATGGTTCACTGAGGCTTAGGCTTCCTACGGGGGCACAAATATTCGTGGTGAGGGGTAAACACGTTGATGAATTGGAGTTAGCAGATTTAGAAGCTGGATCGCGAGCATAGGTCTGAAACTTGCTGATCATAAAACAGATGTCGTATTAGTAAGCAGTAGGAAAAAATGGAATACATCACCATAACTGTCGCGAAAAAAGGATAACATCGAAGCAGTCTATCAAGGAGTTATGGGGCCTACAGGAGATCTGCCCTCCGAGTAATTTCTGCCTTTCGCACAGTATCTACGGATGCAGCCTTGGTGATAGCGGGGACGATGCCGCTACGAATGTTACTAGAGGTAGAGAGGAGAAAACGTTTAATAAGTAGGAGAACGGGGTAGTGCACCCTGACCAGGTGAATGATGATGCAATGAATAGGTGACAGCACGAGTGGACTTCTTCCACAAAGGGAAGATGGACCCACAGATGAATACCAAATATTGAAGAATGGACTAGAAGGAAGCACGGCCAGGTGAATTTTTACCTTACACAGTTCTTAGCGGGCCACGGTTGTTATAGGACATACCTCTACAAGTATGGGCATGACGTGGATGAGGCGTGTCCACCATGTCTAAATACAAGCTAAACAGCGGTACATATGTTCTTCACATGCCCGAGCTACGAATTCCGACGAAATTTCCTGGAGAGGACGATCGAATCCCAGGTGGCTCCCGATAACGTGGTTAACCTGATGTTAACATCGTCGAAAACTGGAACGCGGTATGTTCGTTCGCGAAGGAAGTTCTAGTACAACAGAGGATAGTAGAGACAGCAAGAACAGCAGAAATGGATAGCAGCACTCGCTGAGTCTTTACCTCCCCCGATATAATACTTGATTGTGGTCAAGAGGGGGCAACTTAAATTGTAATGAACTAGGTTGGGTTTAGTATATGTGCGTTTAGCAAGCCGAGAGTAAGTCCTGCGGCGAATCGTGCACATTGTGCAGACCGGGCTACCAATGTCTTTTGATGATTCCCAGCCTTTAGGTCGCATAGCTATAAAAAAACACGCGCCACATAATGCAAACATAAACAAAAATCGATCAAGCTGCACTTGAATGAAATGTGACGAATGTTTAAAGGGATCATATTGGTGCTTGAGTGACATTGATAAAGTCACTCAATTCCCCAATTTGAAGACAATATGATTGGTCAATTCTTCAAGTTGCGACTGTCGAAATTAGAGTAAGTACATGTATGGAATAGGATTAAGTAAGATAGAATGTAAATTAAAGTGAGTTAGAATAACATAGAATATATGTAAATTTTCGTATAAAAAGAGCCCTTTGGCCACAAATAAACCAGATTCAGATGAAGACTCAAATCGGCAACAACTTTGCCTTAGTTTTTATTCCACAATCTCCTTTTGCCAGATCGGCAATTGCTGTATCGTAACCAACGGCAAACACTGCCGGTTACAAAAATCCTTTTTATTTTCATAAAAACATTTCTACCACATGGCGATCCTGCCATCCTAAACCATATATTCTTTAGATGGAAGAGTATGTACCGGCAGAAACGAATGAAGATATTCCGAAATACGTGCCCGCGAAATTAGGTCCCAAAAAACTAACCACAGAAGACTACAATAGGAGCCAAAGAAGATTGCTGGACGATAAATTGACAGCAATCCCAAAAGTAGACATCAAAATAAAGAAGAAAAGAGGTGGACGTCTAGTGAGACTAAGAAGGAAATTAGCCGAAAATCTAAGGATAGTATAAGACGAGCAAAACACAATTCCATGGGAGAGAACTCAAGAAATCTGGGTGGTAATTGATAAATTAAAAAAGAAATAAGCAATGGGAAGACCTTAAAGTAAAGAGGTAGTAGTAGAAGAGAACATAGCAAACAATAATAGCCAATCAGAAAATAAACAGGAAATCGATATAAAATTAATAATAATATTAATAAATATAATATTAATAATTAATAGTTGGAATTATTCACTATACATAGAATCAATAAACATTTTAAGGACTATGTCCGGAAAAGGGTGGGTAATATTAATAATAACCCTGTTAATAGTAATGCTATAACAGAGGTATAAAAATAAATTTTATATAAAAAAATATATATATATGTAATAGTATGTAATAATAAAAATATGATTTATAAAATAAACTAAACTAAAAATTATATATGGAGGAATTTGTGAAAAGATTAAAAGATATTTGGGCAAATTTAAAGAAAATTCCCAATAGAAAATATACAAAAAAGACCATAAAGGAAAAATTAGATATTATAGAAAATATTAAAGAAGGTTTTCAGACAGCATTAGAAATAAAGGGTGACACTGAGAATACAGTTGCACTGAAGATAGAATTTAATAATTTATATAAAACAATAATAGAATTTTTGAACAAGGCTCAAATGCAAGAAGATAAAGAATCCATCATGGCAACATGTAGTTTAGTTTCCAAAACGCTCCCATTATTCTCAGGAAATTTCAACGAACTGGAATGTTTTATGGTGACAGGTGACCTCATATATAAAACTTTATCAGAAATAGCTAAAAAAGATTTGCTTCAGTACGTTTTCCATGCTAAACTAACTTCAAATGTTAGAACGGCTATTGGTGTTATTGCTGTACCTGAGACTTTTGACGCATTGAAGAGCGCATTACAGCAAAGATACAGAAGTAAAAAGACATTTCCACAACTACAGGATAGGTTAAACAATTTGTACCAAAGAAATTTAACGGTAAATAATTACAGGGACAAATTGTCTGATATAGTAGATAACCTTAATAAATTAGGAATTGAAGAGTTAGGAAATTATGCAACAGAACCGGAGAAAAATATCATAATTACCCTGAATAATAAATTAGCTATTGAATCATTTAAAAGAGGCCTAAATGACAATATGAAAACAGCAATTTTTGCTGCACGTCCCAAAAATCTTCAAGAAGCAACAGAACTTGCTCTTGAATTTGAAAATGAGCAATAAGCAAACCCAAGCTCTATTATGCATTTTGAAAGAGGTTATAGGCAAACCAATAACCTTAGACCAAATAGACAAAATCTTAATAATAACAATTATAGATCTAATAGTAATAATAATTATAGACCAATTAACAACAATTACAGACAGAATAACAACAATTGCGGACCAAATAACAACAATTGCAGACAAAACAATTATTTCAGGACAAGTAACAATAACACTGGAAACAACAAATAAAAAATTAGGTCAAATAATAACAGTAACACAAATATTAGGGACAACAATTTTAACAACAGAAATAACAGGTATACAAATAGGAATAATAATAACAACAATAACATATACAATAAACGACACGGGAAACGTGGAAGGCTAGGAGTACGAGAATATTTCGGAAAGCCAAAATAAAAAAATTTTAAATTAACTGAAAATAATACAAATTTCATTACTGCCACATACAAAAATAAAAAATTAACATTTCTTGTCGACACAGGTGCCGACATATCACTATGCCGTATGAACAAATGTTTCGACAATGAAGAATATTATCCACAAGAAAGATGTAAATTAACAGGTATCACAAATCAGGAAATCAATTCAATAGACTATAACGGAAAAACCAAACAATTTCACAATAATCAATTAAAACCATTTAATTCTATTTTATAAGTTTATCATTAATATTTACTAACTAATTTTAATATTAAGATATAAAAAAAATATACAGTGCTGGACAATTCAATGGAAACTTTTCTTAAAATGTACTTTTTCATTGTTAGAATTCAAAAACAAAAACAATTTCTGAAGAAATTTAACAGTTATTTAGGAGTTTTATTTTAAACATTCTGTTTGATGTATTAACAAACAAAAAAGAATTGCATAAAAATATCATTGTTCTAAAATTATAAAAAAGTTTCCATTGTTTTGTCAATACCTCAAAATTGAATACTTTTACTTTTCTTAATAATTTTAGAAGAATGTTATTTTTATGTAATTTTTTTGTTTCTTAATACATCAAACAGAATGTGTAAAATAGAATTCCTAAATATTTTTTGAGTTTCTTCAGAAATTGTTTTAGGCTTTCGACTTCAAACAATAGAAAAGTAAATTTCGAAAAAAGTTCCTATTGAATTGTCCAGCACTGTATATATGGGGAATTTCATGTCAAGTGACCTAATTTTTAAAATCGATGTCTTCCGATTTGGATGAAATATTGAAAAATCTTATTCTTGAATTAAAAAATAATTTTTTTGATAGATATTCCACTCGCATCCCATTAAGCGATTATAAAGGCCTTAAAGGAAATTGTATAAGCTTTCTTTTGAGCAAGCGGCTTCCGCAGGATAGGGATATGCGATGATAGCTCCCTCGGAACCTCCAGCCGCTACCCCATAGCTGCCAGATAAATGAGTCACCAAATCGTCAAATATTTGAGAAAAAATCTTCAAAATCGTCAAAGACGTTTATTGAAATAGTCAAAAAAATCGTCAGAAAAAATAAATAAATAAATTAAAAGTTTTTAGAAACCAAAATTATTTCTATTGTAGTATAAACACATAAAATCAATGTATGTACATATCTGAGTTCAAAAACAAAACATTTAAAAAAATTTGTTAGAAATTAAAAGCTAGCGAACCTCATCTTCATTTGTTAATTTTTTTCCAAAAAGGGAGAAATTTTATATCTTCAAAAAATTTTTTTTAAAAATTTAAACAATCTATCCCAGTGTTGTTTATTGACACATAAGGGCATCAATAATATTGCATCATCTTAATCTAAGGGTGCTGTAAATATTAAGGAGTCAGAAGCTCTTGAAATTTTGAGCATGAAAATTCAGTGTGATGTTGGCTGCAACCGACACATTTTTCAGTTCCTTCTTAAGAATTCTTCCATCATTGCATTGTGGTTTGTGTTTCACTGTTCTATCACTACTACAGCAGGATTTTGCACGAACGAGATAAGGGGACTTATTCCCGAAAATCATATATTCCTACGTAACGCTCGTCTTTCTCGGCCAGGACATCCGTATGTGGTCGATTGGCCAGTGGATCGCACACTGCATTACAGAAAAAGTACGTTTTTTATTCGGACTATTCGTATGTGGAACTCAATTTCTGCAGAGGCCTTTCCTGTTACTTATGGTATAAATATACACAAGCCTAGTGTCCATAAACACTGTTTTCTCTTTCCTTCTTCACATATCATATTTTCATAGTTCCAAACACAATGCCGTCGATCCTCTGAGTGTTGGTCGTACGAACAAAAATAACGGTGCTTGCCTTTGTTTTTCCGATGGTAATATTAGAAGCTGAACTCGAATTTTTAAAATTGTCTGCAGCGACAAGTGATAAATTATTCTTAACTACGAGCTTATTTAGGAGTTGTAATTTTTTTTGCTTTTAAGGGGTTAAAAAGGAATAAAATACGGAAAAATCATCATATGTATTCGAAAGTAACTTAAAAATATAATACTTAAAGTAAAGTATATTACTAAAGTTAGGAATATGATGTAGTAAAGTTTTTATTTCTAAAAATCGCCAAAATAAGGGCATAAATCGTCAAATCGTCAATATGATATTTTTGGAGCTCAAAATCGTCAAAATGACGATAAATCGTCAAATCTGGCAGCTATGCTCTACCCCATCAAGACCGTTAGTGCGTGACATTGTCACATCCTGCTAGAAGTGGCCCTGCTCTTCAACGGAACACTACGGATCTAGACTGGGGAGTCAATAAACACCTCCCTCTCAGCCGGGGTGACTATGGCTGACCCCCCCCTTTTTGGCACGACCCTTCTTTTTCTTCTGACCACTCTATCCGTCCCTGTTTCTGATTTGATTGCCCTGAGCTGGTGGCTGTAGTTTTCTGGACCTAGTTGTGTATGCACGGTAGCACCGGGGTGAAACCAGCTGTGCGAACGGCTCCAGGCTAGGGCTACAGCTGCCCCCGTCTCGTTAAAACCCTGGCAGGCCTCAAAGTACGTTCCTTGTCCGTCGCCGTTAAGTTGGTGGTGTAAGTTCGGTTGAGAAGACTCCCGATTAGTACCCGGTCTGGCTCTGAGCACCTGGGTGCTCAGGGCTGGTGCCAACCCTCGCGTGGCCTCCCTGCTTTTATAGATAACCACGGGACCACTTATGCGTAACTACACTTTGCGGGAAAGGATAGCGGCTTTGAGAGGGGACCCTCTTGCAATGAATTCGACCAACCAACCCAACCCAAGACACAAACCAGCACTAACTCAAGTTGGCGAGCCCAAAGCATCCACTGTAACTGGTGGACGCACAACCCTCTATAGGCAGGCACCTGTCAAATATGCAGCTGACCCTACCTCGAAAGCTAAGGTCCAAGTTTCTACTTCGGTAAAACCCCGCTTGGCACACAAGGCTCCGGCTGCGAAGCCGGTCCCTAGTGTCGCCACACCTCCTGCCCTGGCACCTTCTACCGAGGCTCCGTCTACCTCTAAGGCTGCTGCGAATACGCCCTCGCACTCTTCGGCTGCCGCCAAGGCATTGGCAGACAAGTCTGGCGCGCAGACCCCTGGCAACAATCCATCTTCGGGTGTCAAGAATACCGTGAGGGCCAGCATGAGGGCATACAGAACTCGCAGATCAGCCATGCGCATCCTTGCGAAATTTGGCTCGACCGAGCCGGCTCTCCTCTCAGAGGATGAGAAGGATCGCCTTGCCTGGGCTAAAGCCCATCAAAATGATCGCCCCCCGCCTCTCCGATCACGGCAGAGATGGCCCCAAAGAGGCAAAGATCAATCGAGCTAAACGCTCCACTCCAGCCTCCCAAACGCTCTAAGGTGACCTACCCTAACATCCCCCCTACAAAACCCCGTTCGTCGACGCAACCTAGACGTCCTGACCCCAGCAAACCTTCTAGACCTCTCAGTGAGGTATTAAAGGAAGGTCCGACCTGGGCGGTCGTTGACCAGAGCCACACTGATAGTTCCATTGCTCCCACTAAGTGGAAGCTGGTGGAACATGCGCTCTTGGACGTCTTCCTTGGAGTAATGGACTCCAATCCTGGCCCCTCACCCGGCTGTACTGAAGCGGGGTGGTATCAGGGGCACATCAAGATGGTGGCTTGCTCTGACCTCCGTTCTATGGAGCTCTATAAGGAGGCTATCAGGATTGGTGAAGTCTAGCCAGGAGCTAAGCTTGCTGCCGTCCCTCCAGACCAGATTCCTAAGGCCAGCTACACCGACCTGCCCACTCACAACTGGAGGGTGGCTAAAGTTGCTGACCAGTGGGGTGATTATCGCGATGCGGTGATCATCCTGAATGAGGAGTCACTTCCACTTATCACTGCCCGTGGGGGCGTGATAAAATATGCTTTTAGCTCAATTGAGCTCAGGGTCTATAAGTCGGATTCCCGCTCTGCCGCACATCCCCCAACAGAACCCATCCCACAGAACTCTACCCCATCTGACCCCACTCCATCCGACCCTTCCCCTGGACCCCTCGAACTTGCCGAAGACGTCGAATGTAGAAGCGTGTGCAGTCGCTCTCTCGACGCTCCTCTCTCGTCTTCTCGACGCTCCTCATCCAGCAAGAAGTCCAATTCTGAGCTGGTGCGGGAATTCTTCGACGGCATTGATATTGACGCGGGCGCAACCTCTCCGTTATCGGACAAAGAGGACGCTGATGTGACAAATTAACTTGCGACACTCTAAAACCGCCTCCGCCGCTCTGCTCCTCCGACTAGCAGCCGAGGATGGAGAGCTCATTCTGGTCCAAGAACCCTGGGTTGTAGACGGCAGGGTTTGCGGACTCAACACCAAAGGATATCACTTATCGTATATTCAGAACTCAGGTAAGCCTCGGGCTTGTGTCATGGTTAAGAATAGTATTAACGCTCTTCTCCTCCACAGGTTCAGTGACAATGATACCGTCACCATGGCCGTCGAAATGAACTTGATGACCCTCTGGATCACGTCATCGTATCTGGCGCATGACTATGGGCTCTCTCCCCCTCAGGAGCCCATCGGTCGACTGGTAGCGGATGCGAGACTACGCGGAGTTCCGGTCATAATCGGAGCAGATGCCAACTCCCACCACACGATATGGGCAGTTCCGGTACCAACGAACGTGGTGAGTGCCTCTTTGATTTTATTATAAGTAATAACCTAGTTATAGCTAATCGGGGCGATGAACCAACCTTCCTCACTTCGAACAGAAAGGAGGTGCTGGACATCACTCTGGTCAGCTCCGACTTCTCTAATAACCTTAGGGACTGGTTTGTATCTCATGAATGCTCCTTTTCGGACCATAGATATATTACCTTCATTATAGACATGAAAGAGTCTCCTCCTTTCATGACCACTCCGGTCAATAGGAGGAACACGAATTGGACCATTTTTTAGAGAGAAACTGCGTAGCAGCTTTCCCTCTACCCCCCGACTATAACGACTCGTTTCGACGTGGATAGGGCTGCGGACACACTGTCAACCGCGCTTAGGGCGGCAGCCACATCCTCCGTCAATCCCGCTGCCCATAGGGGCAAGCGAAAACCGCCATGGTGGAACCAAGCGATCGATGATCTACACCGATCTTGTGGCAGGCTCTTTAACAGAGCGAAGACGACAGGTGAATGGTCAACCTACAAGGCCAAAAAGAGGGAACTTAAATACGATGTAAGGCGAGCGATGAGGGCCTCGTGGAAAAACTACTGCGCGAGCGTAGAGTCCTCTGCCGAAACGGGCCGTCTCCGTAAAATTCTAAGTTCCACTCGCAAATCCCTTGACTGTATCCGACGACTTGACGGATGTTGGACTACGTCTAGTTTGGAGACGCTTGAGCTTCTCTTTGACACTCACTTTCTCGGAAGTGACACACTTGGTGGCCAGGCTTTTTATCAGATTAACGAACCACCGTCCGGGAACTATTCCCCCCTGACCCTTACCCCTGGGCAAGTGCAGTGGGCTGTTAGGTCTTTCAAACCATTCAAGTCACCAGGACCGGATGGTATTATCCCGGGTGACATTCAACATGGGGAGGAGATAATCTTCCTTTGGTTACTTGCCACCTATAACGCTAGTCTCAGGCTCCTTTAAATCCCATGGAGCTGGAGAATGTCTAGGGTGATCTTCATTCCCAAGGCTGTGAAACCGTCCCATACTAGGGCGAAAGATTGTAGACCCATAAGTCTGTGTTCCTTTCTTCTGAAGACGCTGGAAAGAGTCCTTGATGTTCATATTAGGGCCCCGATTGATCCAGCGCTTCTATCCACTTCCCAACATGCGTATACGAGATGTAAATCAGTAGAGACTGCACTTCACTCTCTTATCTCTCGTGTAGAAAAGTCCACGCACGTCCAAATACGGTCGTCCATTCGGAAGTCCTGAATATATATACCGACGGCTCTAAACTCGATAATGGGGTTGGAAGCGGTGTCTACTCTGGGGAACTGGACCTAAATATTTCTCTCCGTCTGCCGGACTACTGCAGTGTGTTTCAGGCGGAGGTGATGGCAATTTACCGGGCCGCTCAGTGGATCCTCGCCAACGATGCCGCGATAAGATCTCTATCGGGTTTCGTGATTAGCTCTAGGATCGTTAGGGAATGTCGCCGCTGTCTCGACCTTCTCTCGGGGCGCTTCACCAGTGTCTCGCTGGTGTGGGTCCCCGGGCACAGTGAAATTACGGGAAACTGTAGGGCCGACGAGCTCGCCAGAGCTGGTGCGCTCCTTCCGGAATCCTCTTCACTTGCCTCGGTCAAGCTGACCATTGCGCGGAAGTTCTTTCGGGACGCCAACCTATCCTGGGTCAATGAGGAGTCCTCCTCTACCGCTAGACTCACCTGGCCCAAGATGGATAGAAGGCGTACCAACCGATTACTTGGTCTTGGTCGTGATGTCATCTCGACTACAGTGGCCGTGCTTACAGGTCATTGCGTCATGGCTAGACACGTGGAAAGAATGAGGCTCCCTTTCAACGACTTCTGCCGTGGATGCAGGTCCACTGAGGAAGAGGAGACTGTTGTTCACTTTCTTTGCCAGTGCCCGTCTCTTGCTAAGTGTAGATATAGGTTATTTGGCTCCCCATTCCTTGTTAGCGTAACGGAGCTATCATCTATTGGCATCAAGGATATAGCTTCGTTCATCAAACTTTCTGGCTGGTTTTCCAGTGCGGGGTAGTCGTGCTTTTGTTGTGCAGCCCTTGCGCTGACCAACTTCTTCCATTTCCCTGATTTTGGTGGAACTTGGTTAGTATAGGGACTGCGTTCACCCGTGGCATCACAACGGGCCGCTTTGCGTGCTCAAGTGAGCTTTGTGATAACAGAGCTACCACTCCGACCTAACCTAACCTAACCTTTTGAGCAAACAAAAAAGGGCCCATTTTGAAAAAAAATTAATTTAAAAAAAATAAAAAAAATTTTTTTTAAAATTAAAAAAAATAATTTTTGGAAAGATTGAAGAAATAGCTATCTAATATCCTTTGGAAAATTTTTTCTATGACCAATAGGTGAAAAGTTACACACATTTTAAAAAAAAAACCCTGTATGACCAAAATGTCCAACTTTGACTGATAGAGCTGAAAATTTGTGTCTGGACTACTATCCAATAGTACTAACCTTGGTGCAAATTTCATCCAAATCGGAAGACATCGATTTTAAAAATTGACACGAAATTCCCCATATATATATAAATAAATATACAATTGTAAAACTATTTTAATAAGAAATATTATAAAATTGATTGTTACCATGCATGTGCTTAGAAAAATCAATCCCCTAATTTTTCTCTTAAGGGCAAGGGTGTAGTGTGCTCTTTCATTACACACAGTTGTACTTTACACAAAACATTAAACACACACACGTACATACACACGCGCTACATACTGCAAACATAAACAAAAATCGATAAAGCTGCACTTGAATGAAATGTGACGAATGTTTAAAGGGATCATATTGGTGCTTGAGTGACATTGATAAAGTCACTCAATTCCCCAATTTGAAGACAATATGATTGGTCAATTCTTCAAGTTGCGACTGTCGAAATTAGAGTAAGTACATGTATGGAATAGGATTAAGTAAGATAGAATGTAAATTAAAGTGAGTTAGAATAACATAGAATATATGTAAATTTTCGTATAAAAAGAGCCCTTTGGCCACAAATAAACCAGATTCAGATGAAGACTCAAATCGGCAACAACTTCGCCGTAGCTTTTATTCCACAATCTCCTTTTGCCCTTACTAAGGTAAGATCGGCAATTGCTGTAGCGTAACCAACGGCAAACATTGCCGGTTACAAAAATCCTTTTTATTTTTCATAAAAACATTTCTACCACAGAATATCAACTTTTGAAAACGCAATATGCTCAAACATATTGAGTTGAGAAAGTATTAAGGAGAAGAGGAAATATGTTGTGTGTTAAATGGTTCGGGTTTTAATCGGACCACAATTCTTTGATAAATTCAAATAATACATCATCATCATAATTATTATAAAAACACGTACCAACTCTTTTCTTCCGGTCTTAAATAATTCAGCGGGGAGGCCATCAGAACCTGCAGCTTTATTGTTTTTAAGACGCATAATCGCTACTTTGACCTATTTATGGCTATGCGACGGAATCTCCACGCCGTCATCATCGACTGGCTTCGGTATATCATCTCTAAAGGCGGTATTGTGTCCTCATCGCCTCGTAGCAGAGTAGAGAATTGTTCCCTCCACAACCTCAGCACCCCCTGCGAATCTGTTACCAGGTTTTCATTCTTATATTTGCAGGAAGACGCTCCGGGCTAAAAACCTTGGGTTACACGCTTAATCTTTTTGTAGAATTTTGGAGCGTCATTCTATACATCTCGACTTCCTCACGCTCTCACTTTCCTGCTCACTCTTCTTGCGTCTGAAAAGGCGTCTCTCATTCCATCTCCTCTCTCTATAGTTCCCGGCAATGACTCACGTGGCGGCAGACTGCAACGTTTTCGTGTATGCGGCGTTTTTCGCTGCAGCTGCTTCGCGACATTTCTCATCGTTCCGTTGATTTCGTGGGGATGAGCGCTCTAAACCAGGAACTGTTTCCGCAGTAGTGCGCAAGGAGTATGAATCGTTGGCCCACAGTTCACCATTGTCGCTGAGATGAGATGGAGAAAGACGGTGCTTATCCGAGAGTTGAGCGGAGAATACCTCAGCCATCATTTGTGATCGGAGCTTCTTGACGTCCAGCTTTCGCAATGTACTAGAACGCGCAGACTTCAAGGCGCAAATGCGCAGTCGAAACTTTGAACCTCTGATTGTGCGCACATCTAGTACATTGGTCATCGTCCTTTTCTTGTACCGGGGCCTATGCACAAATAAGGCTGATGTTATAAAATGTTGCCGCGATGCGGATTGCGTCTATTCTTTCGTTCACAGGAGTGAGCTTCCGAATTAGTATACATCGCAATATGCAAGCTTTTGCGTCCCTGTCCAATTAAACGGACATGAAAATTGTACATAGATGGGAAAATAGAGGTAAACGATTAAGAGCTAGATCACAGTGTACAGGTGACGCTGGTTATCCTCTCGAACCTTATTTAATGACACCCTATCGGTCAGCTGAATTAAGAAGTCCTGAAGCAATTTTCAATAGTAAGCATGCAACCGCGAGAAATGTAGTTGAGAGAACGATAGGTGTGCTAAAGAATCGTTTCCGTTGTTTACTTGGTGCTCGTCAGCTCCATTATAAGCCTAGTAAAGCAAAGAAAATTGTAATGTTTGCGCTGCATTACATAACGTTTGTATTGAATATCACAGTCACACTGAAATTATTTATACTCCGACGAATACTGAAAATACCAACAATATTTTTGATATTAATCCAGAATATTTGCCAAATAATGAAGCATCGCAAATAAGAGAACAAATAAAAAATAGTTTCTTGTAATTATTATTTAATTTTTTATTATTCATATAAAAATATGTATATACATAAAATTTGGGCTCATATGTATGTACATTTATTCCTACTTCTTATAAAAAAATAAAACAAAATAATTTAATTCAAAAACAAAATAATGCAAAGCCTTTATATTACTAACAAAACTAAAATTCTAAATTCTGGTTAATTAAAAACTTATTTTATTAACTCAGCCCTACTGCTTTTATTTTAATGGCCTTTCTATTTTAATGGCCTTTAATTTCATTTCTGCTTTGAACAACTTTTCTTCTCTTTGGCATTTTTTCCATCAGCTTCAATTTTTTATTCTCAACCTCCTAAAGTTTTCGCTGGTAACGGCAGATGTCCTTTAAATTGTTTTTTACTTCGGACAATGTATTTTGTTGATAATCGTTGTTCGCTTCCAAAATAGTTTTTAATTCACTTATTGTTTAGGAAATTTTACCGAAAGCTTGCTCATGGATTGTATTATGCCTTTCGAATAGTTCTTTCCGTTCATCCTTAGCATGTTCCCTTTTTCTTGGGTTGAAATTGGTGTTCTCTTGTTCATCACATACAGTCGCTGAGGTTGATGGCATGTTTTCTTCATCCTCCAAAAACGTTACGTTAATGTCAGAAACATTGTGTGCAAGAATTTCATCAACAGTAACTGAAACCCCTTGTACATTACCACCCGGACTCAACTGCTTTTCAAACTGCAGAAAATTAGCTGCAGCTTCTTCCAAAGGTGATAGCTGTAATTGTTTATATATACCACCGCCTGTAGCATTCACTTCCGCCTTGTTGTAAGTTTTCTTTTTAGCTTACATTTTAAATCTCTCCATACCTATAAATATACAAAATTTAAAAATGTATTTTTTAACTATTCTTAAGACTTACCCTTTGCCAACCCTCACTATATCTAATTGGCGAGCCAATTGAATTTAATTTTAATGTTATTTCCTCCCACTCCTGTTTGAAATTATGAGGGTTTGGACTTCTATGAAAACCTTTTGCTAAATTGACTTTATTTTCAAGTTTAGCAATAAGGGTCTCAAATTGCTGAGAAGTGGTTAACTTTATTTTTTTCCATACTTTTTCTTTAACTTTTGAATTTTTACAAAAAAATTCAGCTTTAAAACAGAAATACTCAACGCTTTGAAATTTGTTTACAAAATCAAAATCAATTCGATTCAATGACGCCGTAAAGTCGTCTTAGTAAATACTAAACGTGTGCGCAAGACGCTTAAAATTGTATAGTATTGTATTTTTCTCATGAACGAATATTGATTGTAGCAGCAAATATAAATAAGAGTGAAGCAAAGATAGAGAACAAAAAAACAATTCAATTTCAATTTTTATTAAGACTTTTAAGGAAGATTACAAAGGAGAATTGATAGATAACATAAAATGATAAAAAAAACTTAAAACTATAAGTATTATTTTAATAAACATTAACGAAATTATAATCACGAATAACGCCACAAGCTTAGTTGAACGAATAAGTAAAATTTTTTATATCAAACGGTAAACATGTAATTTATATTGCTCAAAATATAATAAAAGTTTACAACAAAAAAACAACTGCACACATAAAACATTGTACAACAGTATAAAAGAGAGTTGTGTGAAGAGTGCAACAAAAATATTGTAATCTTCATAGTGTCCCAACGTGCATTTCTTTTTGCAGTGGGAAAGAAAAAATATTTTTGTTTTTTAAAGCAATTTTATTTTCATTATCTAAAAATGTAGCAGTGTAATTATAAAAAAGTAATAAAAATAATAAAACCAAAAAATTCGTACAAAACAGACTATTTTTGTAATTATTAATAATACTTTTCTTATATTTTTCAACGTAAACACTACTGAAATTCATTTGACAATACTGAAAATTTAGTTTCAGTAGTGAAATATGCTCTTACAACACAACCGTTATTTCACAGATAAATAAGTGCTGTAGTACACTTTGAATAAAAGAGAAATACACATTTCAGTGTACTCGTAAAATCAAGAGTAACAGAAAAGAGGACAATTCAGTATTGCATTTAGTGAAGTGTAAGCTAGCAAAATGTTTCGTGCACATGTCTAGTAAATACCGATTCTACGTCAACAGTAATCGACTGTCGTCAATATTGCCTACGGCAATGCCATTAAAATATTGTCGGTGACATTCGTAATAGGGGTGATTGTTTTTTATTCTTTTCTTCTTATAATTTTTGTTGTTGTTGTTGTATTCCCTTTAGGCATGGATGAATTAGATGAATTCAACGAGGCGCCACACATAGTCAGAGAACGTGAAAGGCGTCAGAATTCGTTAGACAACAATATTATTGTTGTTACCAAACCCAACAACACGGCCTATAATAGCAAATGGTGATGCCTGTACAGATATGCTAGAAGCAGAAGATTTCAGAACTTTTAACCGATTTAAATAAAAATGGTAATTTGTGGCATAAAAAATATATTATTTTTTATTAATAGAATTTAAAAAAAACTGAAATTAAATGAAGTGAAATGAAAATAAATTGAAATATTTATTGTTGTTTAGTCACAATACAACAACAAATAATTTGTTTAAAATCTCTTTGTTTACAAGTTTTGACATTTCGTTTTCTTATTCTTCGCTATTGTGGATTTTGTGGTGCCAATATTGCTTCTTTTTCAACTAATTTTGTGAAAGCATTTGCGTAAGCGATACAGAGTACCACCAATAGAGAGTAACCCCCTGTTAACGGACGATTAGGTACATAGAATATCTAGTAGTTTTTTGGACCTGGACTATAGTAGAGCCCTTATCCTGTTTTATATGGTTAGCCTCCACTAATTGCTCTTTTCCATTTTTGATATCAAGGGGTTTCTGTTCTTTCAATTGTTTTAAAGTTTTTCTTACAGTGTCTCTAAATAACTTCTTTTTACATTTATTCTTTTTTCCTTTTCTCCTTCCTTTTGAATTCTTCCTTTTCTACTGCCTCTGCTTCTTCTTCAAACTCAATCCAAATTTCGCTTTAGCTTTAATAGCATTCGTTACAAACCAAGCGTTAGCTCATTCTTGGAGATCACTATCTTTAGATTTAACTCGTTACCAAGCCTTTTCAGCTAAAATTCGATCTGCTTAATGTCTTGTGTCTATACCTTTTGATTGTGAATGTGCAATATCGTATTTTCTGCAAGCTGCATCCAATAAATGTATTCCTTTTTCTCCTCTTGCTAAATGTTTTTCTAGTTTTGTACCTGATAATGATAATTTGTTAATTAAGTTGTTTACAAATCCTCTTCCAATCTTACACTGATCGGGTTTCATGTTTTGACTATAGTTTATAGCCATTTTTTGTTACTTTTACACCTCTTCGCATAAATATCTGAAATGAAGAAGATTATCTATTCATATACCAATTTATAGGATCGCTGTTTCAGTGTTTTAGTCAATTGTAAGAAATATTGCTGAATCATCTCAATCGAGGGATAAAACATTTGTACACAACACATTATTACCGAATTCGATTCGTGCATTGATTGTAGGATGACCGAAATGTGATAAAACTAATGTGATGATAAGTCTAATTGAAAGTCCAGAAAGTCCGGATTGAGATTTAAAAGCATCTATGTATATTAGAAATCATTATATCATTGTTATCTAAGGAAATTAAACAAACCGATAAAAGAAATTAATCTATTTACGTTTTCGGAAAATGAAAGCCCAGCAAAAGCTTATCCACATTCTATAATAATATTCGATGATGTTATTTGTGGGAAACAAAATACTATAAGAGACTACTTCTGTATGGGAAGACATAAATTTATCGATTGCTTTTATCTGTGTCAAACATATACTAAAATTCCAAAATATCTAACACGCGATAATGCAAATATGATTATAATATTTAAACAGGATGAAATTAATTTAAAACATATGAATAATGATCCTGTTTAAACAATTTGTAGTGAGTGTTGGAAGGATAAATATGGACTTCTTGTTGTAAGCAAGGATGACTTAATTAATAAAAGACGTTATCGAAAAGGATTTGATTGTTTCATAAAACTATGATATGCTTTTTGATAATCAGATATAAACCAGATCGTGTACAGACTAAGCATATCCTGAACAGCTATAAGGCAGATCGAAAACAATATCAACACGGATCATAATGACTAAAAAAGTTAAAAAATAAAGTGCTAGAAGATCTTGTAAAGGTTAGAGCTGTGTTAAACGAAAGTTGAAAAATATTAAACTGAATCAATTAGATAGAGTTAATTTATTGGAAGATACCTTTCAACCAATAACAAAACGACTTAAGCAAATCATTGGAAAACTTGACAATAAACCAAGGGATAACGACACCCAATACAAAATCAATAATATAAATACTTCACCATCTATGGATAATGCTATTGATGGTGACGACGACGATGACGTAAATGGTGATACTGATGATTTTCAATATGAAAATATGTCAATTGATAATTTTAATGAAAACTGTGATCAGAATAAACCTGTGCCCAGTACGTGGTTGAAAAACTTGAAATAATTAAATAATCGAGTGGTTTGAGTGAGAACACTATAAACAAGAAAATCAAACTAGTTTCAATAAAACAGAAAACAAATGTGAGAAAGAAGTTTTTAAAGTTTCATAACACGAAAGTACCATCAATCACATTTCAAAACCTAGCAAACAATTGCAATGTTGTAGAAAATATGGAAGTTGATGATGATGAGGATAACGATGTTAATAATGATAAAGATCTAAAATGTAAATTTGTAAAACGTAAAAATACTTTAATGATAAACACGTACGTATTAGAGTTGCACGAGATATGGAACGAAAAAATTTATCTGACAACAATAATGATGATGATTATAAGCAACGAAATAAAACCATACTTTTTTCAAAACGTAAGAGTGCAAAACAATTATATAACGACAAAAAACGTTTAAAACTTATTGAATGGTATGACAACCTTAGATCGTGAATATTTCTTTTCCTTTTGTTCCCTTTTTGCTTTTTTAGTTTTTGAGTACAGTAAACCCTCGATTTCGCCACAGTTGGTTCCAAAAAAAAGGCGACGTAAATCGAATGACGACGAAAATTTAAGTTAGAGGGAACAAAAAATTTGACGACGTAAATCGAAACAACTTTAATCGAGGCTACGTAAATCGAAGGATTACTGTATTCCAGTATACATATCACTTTTTATCTTATTCCTTTGTTAACCTTTGAAGTATAGACAAGGTTTTGAGTTTCAATAAAAATAATTTTAAAGAACAACAGGTTATGGGCCCGGACGGCGTAGCAATAAAATTTGTGTAAAGGAAAAAGAGGAATAACGGAAAAATTGAAGTGGAGACCAAAATGAACTCATTTCAAATTGAAAAATTAGATGAGGAGCTTACTGATCCACAGTGGTTTTTGGAACATAGCTTCAGGAAAGTCAAAAAAGGGATCACTAGCGGGTGAGCCGGAAAAAATCAAATGGGATACAGAGGATGAGAAGGCGCTTGAGTTAATGATACACAATGTTTCTGGTTGAATAATAACTGATTACAATTTTATTTATTTCAAGTATTTATACTAAATCGTAATATTAAGAATTAAATAAATAAAACAAAATAATAATTGTGTCATACAATAAATGCAATTATGCGGAAATAAAATAAAATAATATAATGTAAAGAAAAGTAAAGAAATGTGTGACCCAATTAATAATTTTGATGACTGTGAATATTAATGTCGGTAACCAGTGCAATTGTTATTGTTTAGGTTGGTGACCGTAGGTAACTCCTCCCCCCTTAGAGTAGAGTGAAGGCCACAAGGAATCTGTGGGTGGACGAACGATACTTTCTATTATACACGAATTTGGTGTGTATGTGATTTTTATCTTCTTTGCCAAACATGTTGTTATATATTTATGAGTTACAGTTGTTGTTTTCAGTTAAGACATCATTGAATTGTTAGGACTTCAATTTCTAGAGGTTAAGTTCTTCTATAACAGTTTCTGGAATAACTTTTACCAACTTGGCTAACTCTATGTCAATATGTTCATTATATGTTTGTGGTTTATCTTCATAAGTCAACCCGTTAATTGTGACTGTGCAATTCTCAAAATGCAATATTGCTGTATTAGTCACGTTAAATGAACTACTGCAATCGGATTCTACAAGGGGTGTTGGTGTGTTGCCGAATAGTATAAAGTTATCTTCTGGTTGATAGATGGTCTCCAATCGTTCTACATCTCTTACGTTACAATTCGGTTCCCTCTTCCGTATTAGTTTACCCACACAAGATGATTGTTCAATATTCTCACTTTTTATAGAATTGTGACAGACATAAACTTTACCTAATTTTATAAATTTTTCTTCAAAATAATTAATTGATATATTATTATATGCTATATACTTAGGTGCTATAATTTGTCTTGTTACATTTATTGATAGGGGTATGATATGAGACATAGTGAAATTTTCGTTTATGAATTGTGGAATTTTTACATTAAAAATTATATTAGAATTATCACAATATTCTTGCAGTTCTAGAATTTCATATAATTGTTCAACAGATTATATTTCATTAATTTGATTATAGGTTATAAATATTTTCTACTTTATTATGACTTAATACAAATTTGGAAATAATATTCAGTTTTGCCAAAATTATGATTTCCTCTATATTAGTTATTTGATTTGTCAATAAATCGATATTGTAATTATTTCTATTTAAATATTGTATTTTTGATATTACAAGGTTTTCTTTATTTATCTTATTCGAAAATGTTTCTTGTATATTTTTTAGAGTAGCTGAAATTTTATTTTGTTCATTATTTATATGTGTGGTAATGTTATTAAATCTTTGTATCATTTCTGTGTTTAGTACACCTGGTTTATTAAATTTCTTATCGAAACTTTGTTCATTTTCAATTATTACTTAAGTTGAGAATTTATAATTTGTGCATCACTATCATCCATATTACCAGTAATGTATTTAATAGCTGAACCCTATCCATTAAATGAACCCCTTTTATGCCTTTTAAAAGTTAGTAAATTATCAATTTTATCCTTTAATTGATTAAATTTTAATTTCGTAATTTCCAATGATTGTTCAATTGAATTATCTTGTTCTAAATAATTTAGTTTCTTCAATTTTTTCTGTGTTAATTACATGATCTGTTAGGTTTATTACATGGATTAGGTTTTGATAGTGGTCTATCACTTTACCATTACCCATTTTTAATTCTATCATAGCCAATTCGTTTTCCACTTGTTGGAAAACCTCCTTTGGGAGGCACCCATCGAGAACCTAGGAAGAAAATATATGTTAGTTATATTTGTAATTTTTTATGTTATTGTTCCGCTTTATTCTTTTTTAATTTTAGATTTGTGTATCTTTTGTTTTTTGTCTGAAATAAGAGTAATTTCCTCGTTTTTCTGTACTTTATGCTTGGAAAATCGAGATGTTATCTTATTTCTTCAGTTTTCTTTTCTATATATTATGTCATGTGGTTGTAAAGCTTTTGGTTGTTGTCTATTCTTATTCAACTTATCAGTTCCGATTTTTGCAGCAACTTGTAGTTTTTCCTTAATTTTTGGGTAAATTATTTGTTGATATTCATTCAATTTCTGCAAATATTCATGTTGCCCATTAAATTTTATTGTTTCATTAAAAACATGCGGCCTACCAAAAAATAATTCGTAAGTAGTTAGTTTTTTGGAAGAGTGAATTGAATTATTATACGTAATGAGTACTTCTAAAAAAATTTCTTCATGATCTGTTGAAAGTTGGGTTTTGGATTTTATTATTCTATATAATTCTGTAAGAGTTGAGTGTAGTCTTTCAACAGGTGCGTTGCTGGAGGATTGTTGGAATTGAGATTGAAGTGTTTACAAAAATCTTTAAAAATAATGGCCGTAAATTCTTTTCCTGGATCGCATACGATTTTCTTTGGTTCCCATAAGTACTAATAAAGGTTTTTATAGATTTGATAATGTTTAAACTGGTTTTAGCTTCAATGGTAAATCCGGTGGCAAATTTTGAAAATTTATCGATGATAGTTAAAATTTGTTTGTTATTTATATGATAAATATCTACAGTGGCTCCATCGCATAATCGGACAAGCACTAGTCTGATATTTATGTGCTTAAAACTTAAAAAGAAAATATTAAATATATGTTTTTTTTTGCTTTTATTTACACTCTACATTATAGACTTTCAGATTAATAAAAAAATAACAACATTTTTCATGATAACGGTAATTTTATAAAGAAAAAGAAAATTAACTAAATTTTTTGCGCTCAACGCATAATCGGACAAAGAAGGGCACCATTGCTAAAAATGACGAAAGAGAACATTTAATACTTTGTGGCATATCCTTTGTTGTCAAGAACGGTCTGTAAACGTTTTGGAATTGATTTTACCAAATTGTAGCATTCCTCAGGTTCTGTGGAGTTCCACGTTTCCAGTAAAGCCGCCTTAAGCTGATTCAAAGTGTTAAATTGTTGTTGGTATACTCTTCTAGCTAATTCTTCCCAAAAATGTTCAATTACGTTGAGATCAGGGCTCTGTGCAGGGGTTTCTATAAGTTTGGGGCAATTATGGGTCAACCAAAGCTTTTCCATATCCGAAGTTTGCTTGTGATCATTGTCCTGGTAAAAAGCAAAATCATTCGCAATGCCTAATTTCTCGGCACTTTGCTTTACATTTTCCTTCAAAATGTTGAGGTAGCCAAATTTGTGCATTTTACCATCAAACAGAAATGGAGACTTCTGTTTACCACTAGCATCTTTCTTCTTTGGGACTATCCAAACAGGTGAACTCCAAGGTGAGTAACTTGGTCTTATTATTTTCTGATTTAATAGTTTAGCAATTTGTTCTTGTACTTCTTCTTTTGTGAATATAAGGATATATACGTACATCATTCGTTGTTGGTATACTATGTCTGATTTTATTAGAAAATGTTAATTTTTGGTCTTCCCTGTAGAAAACATCAGAATATTTTTCTGATGTTTTTAGCAGAAGCCGCTTTTCTTCTTGGTTAAGGTGTTCAATGCGTAATAAGTTTTTAATATCATTATCCTCATTTATATCAGAAGTACCAAATTCTGTGGTATTAACCTCCAAAAATTTCTCAGAACAATACTCCTGTGTTTTTATAGGTTGGTCAATATTTATAATTTCTGCAGAATTCCCTAAATTAGTTACTTCAAGCGAACTGAACCAGTTTTTTGCTACATAAATACCAGATGAAATGACAATATTCTTATTTATAAAGTCTCTGCAATCAAAATATCTCCTGATTTGACGTCGACCGGCAAACTGACCATCATTCTGGTGTTCGGTTCAACTAGAATTTTGCCGGAACAAACGTTTGGTTTGTGATATAGTGGAATCGATGCAAATTTTGTCTCTAATGTATTAGATTGTAAATTAATGTTAGCTCCTATTTTGGACAAATAATCGATTCCTAGAAGCCCATCGAAATAGTTATGAAACTTGAATAGTAATAATGGAAATTTCCCTTCTTGACTGAATTCTTCAAATATTTGTAGTATTACTAATTATTATTTTATTTTTATTAAAAGAAGTTTGTTTTTGATAATTAAATTGATCATTATTAAAAGACATTGGTCTCTGTAGTTGATTGTAATTATTGCTTGGATAAGAGTAGCGAATACCTCCACTATAACCTATAGTTCTTGGAGTAGATGGAGCAAAGCCATTAGTGTTTCTGTTTTGAGAATTATTATAATTTGTTTTATAATATCGATTTTTTTGATATGGGTAATTATCCTTTCTATATTGATTATATATAATCGAATATCCATGAGATTGTTGATAATAGATATTCTGCTCCTTGATGCAGAATTCTAAAGCCTCAGCCAATGTGTTTGGTCTCATTACCCTAATTGTTGCTCCTAATGGATCTTTCAGTCCTGTTACAAAGGAGTTAAGGCACATTTCTCCATAAAGAGCCTTTTTTGCGTTAATAACATTGAGATCCCTCTCATGACGTAATATATTATTGCATAGTGCCGATTGTAGTTCGACTATTTCACCATCAAATTTTTCAAAGGGTTTATTGTATTGCTTCAGAGTGTGCAAACCTTTTATAAGTGACGTTTCTGTGCGTTTATCAGAGTAATGGGTTATTGGATTTTCTTTTATATTATCCCAGTTAAGAGGAGTCCCATACATGTTTAAAACTTTATTAGCCTGGCCGTCGATTTTATTCCGTATGGCTCTCAAAAGAATCTGACGGTATGGAGTTTTATCGGTGCCTTTGATAAAAAGAAGGATTTCATCTACGCTATTAATAAATTCATGTAGTAATCTAGGATTACCACTGAAAGTCGGCAATTGTTTTATTGCATCAGGAATTTTTAGTGACTGAAGGATATCTAATTGAGCTGCAATAGCTGCTGTACCTGCTGCGGATGGAGTAAGTACATTTGTACCAGAACCAGATTGTCCCTGAATTTCATTGTTCATGGTTGGTTCTTCGATTATAGATGTTAAACTTTTACTTTTAATTAAATTGGGATATTATACGGATAGAATCTGTTTTTTTTTGCATTTAAAAAAACTTTCTCCCTTTTTTTATATACTAAAATTTAGTGTAAGGATAAAAAAATTTAATACTTACAGCATTAAGAATAGCAGTATTGGAGTATTATTCAACCAGTTGTGTTCGGTAGGTTCATATTTTAAATTATACGATATTCGTTCGAATATTTTCTTTTATTCCAAAAATTTTATTTTATACGATATTCACTCGTATGTTTGTTTTTTTTAGATATATCCCAGTAAAAAAATTTTACGTTTCAGGAAGCTAAAAAGGGACTTCACTGCTGCTGTATTCGCTTACTAGTAAGCCTTACTGAGGAGCAGGCAATAAGCTAATACCATTGAAAGGATTTTTGTAATAATGTAAGCGAAAAAAAATTAAAAGCTTACTACTATCCCTTCCATAGAAGCAGGTTATAAGTGAAACATTTATATAATTGTTGAGCTTACCTCTGTTCCTTACGAGGAAGCAGGTTGTATTGCAAAGACTTCGAAATCGGGATATTTACGGAGTCTTTTCCGAAATAAATATTTTAAATTACGTAATAAGACATGCTCAGTCATCGACATGCATTTGAGCAGACAAGACGTGAACAAAACCGCAAAGAATGTGTTATTATTTCGGTGAAATAAATAATAAAATAAAAATTGAAGAAAAAAGTGACATTAAATTAATTAGTACACATTAAATGTAAGAAATTAAATTTTAAATATTTATTAAAGTGTGTATACAGCAATTATTTTTGCTACGGAATATTTTAAAGTATTTGCTTTTTTTGTTTTTGTGTTCGTGGTATTCTTATTGTGCATATAATGTCTGTTTTATTTGTATTCACTTCTTTTTTTGTAGAAAAGTTAACGGCATTTTGTGTTTGTTTTTTCTCTCTCTTAGGGCTGTTTTCTCATTAGGCGATTATCTTTTTTCCCAACGAAAAACTGCAGATTAAAGAAATTTGGTTTTCTCAATGTCTCATTTGCTTCTATTTTGTCGCAAAACTAACCATTATTTATTTGTTGTACAGATAAATTCAATCAGCTGACACCTATTCATATTTTTTATGTGGCAATACCTTGAGTTTTTGAAAAAATAAAATAGATTTTAGAAAAAATGTTTAATAAAGGAATAAACATTAATTTGATGGAGGATGAACTCGAAGAACATGAGTTCCAAGTAAATGTTGAAAGAGTTTATCATGCCAGGCTTAACTCCCTGACATGGATGATAATGAATTTTTCAAAAGATTCCGGCTGTCAAAGGCAACATTTAAAATGGTTCTTGATATGATCACCGACAAAATTTCCTCAATGACGGACTGAAATCATGCTCTTACTCCCGAAATCAAACTGTTGCTAACATTACGATATTATGCCACTGGCAATTTTCTTATAACGGCGGGAGATTTTTGTGGAGTAAGCGTATCTTCTGCTTGCCGGGCAGTAAGAGACGTCTCTGAGGCAATAGCAGCTCTATCCGGAGATTTTATTAAATTTAATCAACCGCATAGAAGCAGGTTATAAGTGAAACATTTATATAATTGTTGAGCTTACCTCTGTTCCTTACGAGGAAGCAGGTTGTATTGCAAAGACTTCGAAATCGGGATATTTACGGAGTCTTTTCCGAAATAAATATTTTAAATTACGTAATAAGACATGCTCAGTCATCGACATGCATTTGAGCAGACAAGACGTGAACAAAACCGCAAAGAATGTGTTATTATTTCGGTGAAATAAATAATAAAATAAAAATTGAAGAAAAAAGTGACATTAAATTAATTAGTACACATTAAATGTAAGAAATTAAATTTTAAATATTTATTAAAGTGTGTATACAGCAATTATTTTTGCTACGGAATATTTTAAAGTATTTGCTTTTTTTGTTTTTGTGTTCGTGGTATTCTTATTGTGCATATAATGTCTGTTTTATTTGTATTCACTTCTTTTTTTGTAGAAAAGTTAACGGCATTTTGTGTTTGTTTTTTCTCTCTCTTAGGGCTGTTTTCTCATTAGGCGATTATCTTTTTTCCCAACGAAAAACTGCAGATTAAAGAAATTTGGTTTTCTCAATGTCTCATTTGCTTCTATTTTGTCGCAAAACTAACCATTATTTATTTGTTGTACAGATAAATTCAATCAGCTGACACCTATTCATATTTTTTATGTGGCAATACCTTGAGTTTTTGAAAAAATAAAATAGATTTTAGAAAAAATGTTTAATAAAGGAATAAACATTAATTTGATGGAGGATGAACTCGAAGAACATGAGTTCCAAGTAAATGTTGAAAGAGTTTATCATGCCAGGCTTAACTCCCTGACATGGATGATAATGAATTTTTCAAAAGATTCCGGCTGTCAAAGGCAACATTTAAAATGGTTCTTGATATGATCACCGACAAAATTTCCTCAATGACGGACTGAAATCATGCTCTTACTCCCGAAATCAAACTGTTGCTAACATTACGATATTATGCCACTGGCAATTTTCTTATAACGGCGGGAGATTTTTGTGGAGTAAGCGTATCTTCTGCTTGCCGGGCAGTAAGAGACGTCTCTGAGGCAATAGCAGCTCCATCCGGAGATTTTATTAAATTTAATCAACCGCATACAGCTACTGTGGATGCATTTTTTCGAATATCCAAATTTCCAAAGGTGGTTGGTACGATCGACTGTACACATGTACGAATTCAGTCTCCGGGAGGAGATTATGGGGAAATAGTCCGGAACCGCAAAGGATATTTTTCCTTTAATGTCCAGGCTGTATGTGATGCTAATTTAATATTCCAAGATTTGGTCCCAAGATGGCCTGGCTTAAACCATGATAGCATGATTTTTAATAACAGCAGATTAAAATATCGTTTAGATAATGGGGAATTCGGCCAACTTTACATTCTTGGGGATGGTGGCTACAAGGCTTCCAGTTATATGTTGACACCTCTGCTTAATCCGATAACACGGCCACAAACACTGTATAATGAGTCGCAGATTCGAACTCGAAATGTTGTAGAGAGGAGTTTTGGAGTTTGGAAGTGACGCTTCCCTTTATCTTTGGGAATGCGGCTAAAATTATCAACTGCAATGAGTGTGATAGTTGCATGTACTTATGTATCATTCAAAAAGGTCCTGTGCCTCCTGAAATGCATACCAGTGAAACCATAACCATTTTTGAAAATGATACCATTGCAGAAACTTCATCTAACGCTAGGACAATATTAATCAATAATTATTTTGCAAGGTATATAATTTCTTTCATAAATTTGTATAAATTTCATATCCATATATTTATGATTTTTATTTTTTCCATTCTAGTCTTTAAATGCAATATTTTGGTAACTCTTGTCTTGAACATTAATATTTTAGTAAAACGAAAGAAATTTTATAAAATTTTAATTAATGTAAAATTTTAACGGTTGAAAATATCATTAAAAAATTGAAACTTATATAGTAGTTCAATCGCATTATAATTTTTATCATTTTTAATTCTTTTTTCTCAAACCTATTTTTTTAAATTGGCCATGTTTGGAAAAAACTTCTAAAACACTGTATCACGTGAAGAATGAACTAAATTTTTTTACTTTATTGTATTTGTTATTAATATTTATTAGTCTTCAATTCAGTCTTAAATTGCGAGTTATTAAATTATAATGTAACATAAGTAAAATAATATTTAAAACAAACAAAAAATAATATCAGTTTTAAATTCAGGTTCTGATGAGATAGAAAAAATAATACATTTTACTTTATATATATGTAAAAGCTGTAAATATATTAATACTTTTTCACATATATAGATCACATTTTTCTTTTTTCCTTTAGCTCAATAGCTAATATTTCAGTTTTTAATTTCATAGACTCTATCTCCAACTTATGTTTTTCATTTGCTCTACGATTTTCACCTTCATAAAAGACCTGTTGCAATTTAAATAATTTAACTTTTTCTTCCATTGATGTTTTTTTATTCTTATTAGAACTTCGAGTTTGTCAGGAAAATCCTCTTCCAAGATAGAATTGTTGTTCACAGTATCCAGATTGTCAAGAAATTCTTCTTCCATTTTTTCATCATAAATATTATTATTCAATATTAAAAAATCACAATAAAATAACAAATAATTTTAAATAAGTTACACATATTCTTACCGTCATTATCGAATGAATTGTACAATCCTATTGCACTGTTTCCAACCACAGATAATATTTTTTCTGAGACTGCAGACACTGATGCATTGGAAGGTGTACCGCCACAAGTACTGTATGTCTCACGCTTTTCAGTGGCCAGCTCCATTTTGGACTTTCGGCTCTTAAAGGATTCTTCCAACTTCATCCATGCTTCATTTTTTTATTTTCCAATTGCATGCGTCCGATTTTTTGTTATCCAATATATATTTTTGACTTATAACCAAATCTACAAGCAGCAGTTCCTCTTAAGTAGTAAAATTTTTCCCACGTTGCTTTTCATCCGTCATCGTTTAAGATTTTATTTATTTTTTAAAATATTTGTTTTCTTGATTTTATTTTGTGTTATTTTTTCACTATTGGAAAACAGCTGATTTATGTTAATAAAGCCTACTTTACACGGTCCCATAAGTAATATGATCTGTCAAAATTTTGTGTAGAAGAGTACGGATGTGATCGTGTAAACGTACTATGTAATGAAACCATCACACATTGAGAGAAAATACGGATGAAAAGTTTGACAGTCGTATGACTCTTCATTTTTTGAAATCATTCAATGAACAAGCAAGTCGCATTAGATCAGGGATGTATTTTTATGTAAACACATAGAAAAAAAGTGTAACAGCTGTTTTCATTTTACTTTGTTATTGTCTTATACCGATCATGTAAACGCAAAAAATATAAATCATACGACTTTTATTCTCTTTTTTTGTCATACGGATGGAATTACATTTTACTTTTTGATTAGACTTTACGTACGTAAAGTATTACCGTGTGAAGTGGGCTTAAGTTGTCACTTGAAGACAGGGTTCCCAACTTTCACAACAATTTTGAGAGGTATTGGCAAATGAAAATAATGTTTTTGTCTGTGTATTGAGAAAACCAAAATTGTTAACGGGCAGTTTATCAGTCTAATAAATTTATGTCGACATTTAGTAACTGACAGTTTATCGACTCATTGAGAAAACGGGCCTTAATGTTGTTGTTGCGTTTTGTTTAAAATAATATGTCAAAAGTGGTTGGAAAAAGACAATTTAATAAATTAAAACGAAAAGAGATAAATGAAAATTTATTTAAACCTTTGAGGGCAACAGAAAGTAGTCCTGAAGAAGTAATAGCTGATGCTATGAAAACATTTATTTAAACATTTAGAGAAAATATAAGGGAATGGTATTTAAAATATCGCCCGTCTGTGGCATGTACATCAGCCATTACAAATTGTACATATTTTATTGTATTGTATATATTTTTCGTAGAAACTATTGTAAATCAAAATAAGATAATAGTTGGATTGGTATCAGAGGTTAAAACAATTCTAAAATGTTATGTAATACCAGGTCATTCTTCCACAAAATATTCTAATTTATTTCCTGCTCAATCAGAGGCCGAATTGAAGGAAATTGAAGATGTCATAAGAAAGAAATTGAAGATGTCGTAAGAAGGCTTGTTATATATTAATTTAGAATTTCGATTAATATTATTTTTAATTTGTATTTACAGGTAGCAACAATTAAAAGTATTTTAAGCATGGGCGGATTAAACAAACATCTTTCAAATTTATTAGATATAAAGATATTGTTCGATTTTAATGTGGACGGAAAGCAGGATAAAAAGCGTCTATTAGACTTCCCGAAATTTGTAAATGTTATTTATGGTAAGTATTTTATTATGTCTTTAATAAATTCGTATTATAAAATAATCATTCTTATAATTACAGAATCTCTAAAAGTTGACGGTCTCTCTAAAACAAAATTCCTTCACAATTTACGCATACCATTTAGATTAAACAAAAACCGCAACTATAAGAAAAAGAGCTTGAAGAAAAAAATTAATAACACCTTTTTAAATGGTGAAGAGGATTCGGATTCAGAAAATATTGATCCTGGTATAGCAGATTAAATCCCTAAACTTCAACAGCAAAAGAATCAAAGTTCAAAATTTAAATTTTATTTTAGAAATTTATTATTTCATTAAAAAAAATTAATTTTGCCCCAAATTTTATTTAAATAATTTTAATTTAAAATATTAATTAAATTTTTGATATTTTCGAAAAAATTAAAAATAATTTTAACAATAAATTCGTATATATATATATAAATAAATGTATGCCTTTTTCAAATCAATTAATTATAATTATTTTAGTTTAACATTTTATCAAATTTATTTAAGTATTAAATAAGTGTTCCTTATTAGAACTAATTTATTTTGTTAATTTTGAATAAAAAAAATAAAACAAAAAATCAATTGGAAGTTATTATTTCACAGATTTTTAAGAAGCATGATGGAAGAGCTTTTTGTAAGCAATGAATGTTGCAATTTCATAGAGACATGAATGAAGCGCTTACATATAGCTGCTACTCACACCTGAATGTAACGAGTGAAAACGCGCTTCTTTTTCAAAAGGTAATGCTTCCAAAAGGGAATTCGCCTTATAAAAATCATGCCTTCTGGAATTAGGTTTGTAAGGGGGTAAGTAGCAAACTTGCTTACATGTAAGCTCCCATTTCTACTGGGATATTTTATACGATATTCCTTCGTATATTATATTTTTTCATGTATATTTTGTACGATATTCCGTCGTATAATATTATTTAATTTTTTTTAATGGTTTAATATTTTATTCTTTGCGAATTTTTTTTTATTTTTTGTTTTACTTAAAAATTTTTATTTGTTTTTTTTATATAAGTGGAGGGTCCTTCGAAAAGAATCGCACCCTTTCTTTTTTATATAATTTTTTTATATATATACTACTCGTAGAACTATATAACCTATACAAGCTTTTATATTTAATTACACTTATCCTTTGTTGTTTAGAAACACGCCAAAGTAGCAACATTGTTTGTAAACTTTGCTCACTTATTTTTTTTTTTTCTTCTTGATGGGTAACACTTGCAATGGGAGTATAGACGAAAAAGATGTCCAGTAGTTTGGTGCCCAAAATAATAAAGAATTGAAACCTTTGACGTTTAAAAAAGCTCAAAGCAGTACTTTAACCTACTTCGTAGAGGGAGAAACAAAATATTTTAATGTTTTGCGAATCAAATGTGTTAGAAGCAACAGATATACAGAGTGAAAACTGGCGGTTAAAGTAGAAAAACTGAATGTAAATAAACATTTTTTTGTGCTTAAAAGGAATAATTTGGAATATTTTTTAATTTCTTCAATGAAAAGTTTAAAGATTCTTAAATATTAATCGAAATGTATGTGATTTTTGGTCACAATGAATATAGTTTCTTGTGCAAGAGGTAATTAAGAAGCTTAATATTACAAGATCGAAATAAGACGTACTGCTCATAAAAAAATTTTCTTGTTGAAAGTTGCCAATATTTTTTAATTTCTTGCAAGAAAAATTTAAAGTTGTTATTGTTATTAGTTGTTTTTATTATTTATTATTAGTTTTAGAAAAAAATTAAATTTTTTTATTAACTCTCGCCAATATAAAAAAACCCTCCCCGAAAACTAAAAAACATAAATAAACAAAACAGAGTTGCAATCAGAGAGAGAGACAGAAATACTTTTTGGTAATATTTGCTGTCTCTTTCTCCATGGAAAGTTAAATGTCAAACTCTTGTTTCTATTCTGTATATTTTGTGGTTTGGTGTGTGTGCTCTTAGAATAAACAACAGCGGCAAAAAAGAGAATAATAATCAAAATTAAAATTTGTTAAAATAAAAATTATAAGTGAAATATAGAAAAGGTGAACAAAAATCAAAGGAACCGTGTTTTATTAATCTTTAAGGCAGACCCTTAAACATTTTTTGGTCACTTCGAACCAGATTTAATATAGTGAAGTACAGTGCATTTAACAAAAAAAATTCCTTAAATAAGCATAAAAATTTTAAGACACCAAATTCATAACGGGAAAAAATACAGTATAAAATAAAAATACATTCAACAAGTGCATGTCAGACAGAAAGAGACACGAAATTACAACAACAGACCCAACATACAAGAAGAGAATCAAATTAGCAAACAGCGACTCAAATAACAAAACCCAACAACAACAGTAACTTAAGAAAACATTTGTAACAAAGTATTGAATATTTATACACAACAACAAACTTAAAAACGGTTTAGAGAAGGCAACAAAAGAATAGAAAAGGATTACCAACGGGCTCAATAAAAATTTAATTTCGGGGAAAATTAATTTGAAATTAGGAATTAATTAATAATATTTTGTTTTCTTTATTACTGGCTGTTAAATCGCTGGCAGGCATTTTTTGACCCAATTTTATTTCCAAATTTTATCACCTCTCCTTAAATAAATATATCAAGATGGCTCTTAAAAAATTTTGCAATTGCACTAACGATTTAATCGAATTTGAGAAAGTTTTTTCGGCAAGTCATGATGAGGATAATGTTCACGCTTTACAAGTTCTACGTGTAGAATTAGGCTCGCTCTGGACCTAGGTGGAAAGGTCCTATGAGGAATGTAGAGATATAGAAATGGAAGGTGATAAACCAATGGATAAGAAGAAACTTAGGGAAAGATACCAACAGACTCTATGGGCATACAAAATGTGTCTGTCGTATATTAACGCGGAAATTCAGGCGCTATCTGACTCCATAGGAAAAACAGAACGTCAATCGACCATCCCTCAGGAAAATGAAAGTTTGTCAATAAGACTCCCTCCCTGCGATACCGAAATATTTTTAACGGATTATAAATTGTGGCCCAGTTTTCGCGGTTTATTTACGGCTATATACATCAAAAACTCAAGACTCACTAATGTCGAGAGATTATTCCACTTGACCCAAAAAATTGGCGGCGATTCAAGGAAGATAATTGGTGACGCACCCTTGACAAATGACGGCTTCACCCTAGCTTGGAGGAATTTGGTAGACCGTTACGAGAACAAATGGATGCATGTTAATGAACAGTATAAGATAATTTTAAACCTCCCTCATGCAACTGTAAGTGCAGGTTCATCAATTAAAAAACACAAAAAGCGCACAATAATTGATTGTAGACAAACCCTTAAAATGTTACGCGTCGACATGAACATGGGAGTCGTTTCTGATATATATTTGCTCTCAAAAACTACCGAGAAGTTTGGTGTAGGAGTTTGAGAATTCTCGGGAAGACTGCGCGGAAATCCCCACCTGGACTGAATTCGATAAAATTCTGACACATAATTTCAAAACTTTAGAGTCCGTAAAAAATATCGTTTCGAAAAATAAATTTACCCAAAATGTCCCTGAGGTCACAAAATTCCCAACTATTAGAAGAAATATCAGCTCATTACAAACGAATCTATCGAAACCAGTTGATACCAGGAAAAACAAAAACTCATCCATAACGAGAGAGAAATGCCAGTACTGCAACGACACAGACTCACTACGACCCTGTCTCTTATTTTTAGAAAAAAAACGTCAATGATCGAATTCACATAGTAAGGACCACAAATTCCTGCTACAACTGCTTATCAGAAGCCCACACTGTCAAAAATTGCCCTAGCAAATATAGTTGTAGGTTATGTAAGCAAAAACATAACACTTTGCTACACAAGGTAACTGTGACTCAATCTGCTAACTTTACTCAGGTGAATACTGAGGAAAAAACATCCACAAGTGCCACAGCCTTTACCTCTAGAATACAGTCCACTCGCAGTTCACACACTCCAAACTATACGTCTTTGACCCTTCAAAGAAATTCTGACCCTACAGAATTACAAGTTGGGATACTTTACTATTTACCGCTGTAGTCCAAATCGAAGTTAAAGGTATACGATACCAGGCGAGAGCTATCATCGACCATGGATCACAATCAACATTTATATTGGACAAATTGCAGAAACGATTGAATTTGACCACTAAAAGAAACTTAGTGCATGTGACAGGTTTAAGTCAGAAAGTTTCTGAAACATCAACCAAAGCGTGCTTGTTCAACCTGTGCTCCCGCGTGGACCCTGGTTACAAACTTAAAGTCTGGGCCCCAGTACTCAAAACTCTCCCATCGAACTTACCCGCACAAACTTTACATTCAGAAATTTCAACGAGGCGGCTAAATTGGACTTAGCAGACCCTCACTTAGGTCTTGACTTGGGTCCTTCCATTTATTGTATGGAAACACCAATGCGCTCATATGAATCCCTTTTGGCACAAAAGACGGCCTTTGGCTGGATTGTGGGGGGACCAATTGCGAAGGAAACGCAGACGCGAACAACGATATCACTACACAACACTACGTCCCTTGACCAAATCCTCACACGCTTTTGGGAGGTGGAGCAGACCCCAAAACAGATTTTGAGGTCAGACGAGGACACGTTTTGCGAAGACAACTTTAAATATACTACGCATAGAAATGACACAGGGAGGTATATTGTTACCCTGCCCTTCAAAAAAGAGGAGGAAATAGGATCCTCCCGCAACATAGCTATGGCTCAATATTTAAGAATGGAGAAGATGCTTAGCAAAAAACCCGAAGTGGAAAAGCTATAGTCAAGTAATACTCGAATATCTAGAGTTGGGACACATGAGAAAGATCTCCCCTCGGATATAAATAAGGCTCCAAATTATTACCTACCGCATCACGCAGTAATAAAATCAGACCGGCTTACTACTAAACTTAGGGTAGTTTTTAATGCCTCAAGCCCGACGTCGAATAAGAATAGTCTTAACGACATTTTATATACAGGACCCGTTCTTCAGCAAGATCTTGTTCTTCTGATTGCAAAATGGAGATTTTTCCGATTCGTATTCAACGCAGACATTACCAAAATGTACCGTCAAATACTCATCGACCCATCTCAGACCCCTTATCAACGAATATTGTTTCGCAAAACACCGAAAGATCCTATTGAGGATTATGAGCTCTTAACCGTAACGTTTGGAGTTAACTGCGCACCATTCTTAGCCATAAGAACACTTCTACAATTGGCTGAAGAAGTAAAATCAACACACCCGTTAGCGTCAAGAATATTACAGCAACACATGTATGTAGACGACGTTTTAACAGGCGGTCATACTTTCGAAGAAACTATTAAATCCCGAAAAGAACTAACCAATGTACTAGCATCGGCAGGGTTTGATCTTATGAAATGGACATCTAATGATCCAAGAATCGTTCAGGATTTACCCAAAGAAAATCTATTGCCCTCGATTGGTTAAATCTTTCAGAAGACGACAGCACTAAAACTCTTGGGATCAATTGGAATATTTTGTCAGACCCCTTCACATTTACTGCCCCAGATGTCAAATTAAGGGAAGTCTACACAAAACGAAAAGTTTTGTCCACCATTGCCAGATTTTTCGACCCATGCGGTTGGCTTGCGCCCATCATAATTGATGCCAAGCTCATTATGCAACAAATTTGGTTAGACAAAATAGATTGGGACGATCCTTTAAAACCATTAGCGCACAAAAAATGGAGAGTTTGTGAAAAACTGTCCCCAAGTCGACACTTTAAAAATTCCACGTTGGATTCACTACAAGCCTTCATGCGTTGGTGAAATACATGGATTCAGCGACGCGTCTGAGAAATCATACGCAGGCGTACTATACATAAGAGTATGCGATGGAGACAGCCCAGCAAAAACTTCTTTACTGGCATCTAAAACTCGCATGACCCCGCTAAAGAAGTTATCTCTTCCGCGCCTGGAGCTTTGTGGAGCTGTACTGTTAGCACACTTATCAGCAGGTGTATTGGAAAAACTTGAAATCCCAAATTTAAAGACTCATTTTTGGACCGATTCCACAATCGTCTTATCATGGCTCAAGAAACATATTTGTACATGGAATACATTTGTTGGAAATCGAGTGTCAGCGATTCTTCGAAAAGTGGGTACAAAAAATTGGAGGCACATAGAATCCAAATTTAATCCTGCGGACACTGCCAGCATAGGATGCTCACCTACCGAACTAGAGAAAAACACTCTGTGGTGGACAGGACCCCCATGGTTAGAAGTACCTCAACAGCAATGGCCTTCATCAATTGAGACCCATGATACAAAGTTAGAATCAAAAACCATCAAGGCTTTTACCGTTAGCATTGAAGAAGACCCTTTAAGCAGATTTTCATCATTACCCAGAGCTTTTCGAGATATCTCATACGTTTTACGATTTTGGCGAAATACAGGTACTAGTCGAAGACATCTAAGAATCTCGTCTCTTGATATTAACCCAGATGAAATCCAATATACAAAGACACAACTCATAATTTGGACATAGAAAGCATTTTTTCCCGAAGAATATAGACAATTAGAAAGAAAATTGCCCATATCTTCTACAAGCAAATTGTTAACCCTAATACCCTTTTTGGACAAATGTGGAGCCATAAGAGCAAATTGCAGATTGTCAAAATCGACAGCACTTACATATAACGAACGCTGTCCGATATTGTTACCCTATGAATCAAGAATGGCAAAATTGATTACTGAATTTACACATCGAGTAACGCTACATGGAGGAAACCAACTCGTGATTCGAAATGTTAGAGCAGAATTCTGGATCTTTAAATTAAAGCAACTGGTAAAAACAGCAATTTCTAACTGTAAAACTTGCATACTTTACAGAAAACAGACACAAAGTCAAATAATCGCGTCCCTGCCACCTGAGCGCACGAAAATTTCTAGACCCTTCACGATAACTGGTGTCGATTACGCCGGACCCTTTGACATCCGTAACTTCACAGGCCGTGCTTGCCTCATCACGAAAGCCTACGTCTGTGTTTTTGTATGTTTTGCAACAAAAGCCATACATTTAGAAGCAGCAAGCGATTTGACGACCCAAGCGTTTCTAGCAGCATTTTCACGCTTCATTGGAAGACGTGGATGCCCTGCCTGTATCTATTCAGATAATGGAAGAAATTTCGTTGGAGCAGCAGAACTCATCAAAAAAGAGCGTCTAGAATTCATGAAAATTCTACAAAATCAAGTTCTTCAGCAACAAAATCAATCCATCGAATGGAAATTCATACCACCAGGTGCCCCACATATGGGAGGACTCTGTGAAGCTGGAGTAAAGTCATTCAAAACTCACTTAAAGAAAATGATCCCCAATATGAGATTCACATTTGAAGAACTATCGACAATTCTCGCCCGCATCGAAGCATGCCTCAATTCTAGACCCCTAAGTCCTGCTAGGGATGACCCCATTGACCCCTGGACACTTCCTTATTGGTACTCCAATAATAACTCCACCTAAAAGAGATCTTACAGATGAAAATGTGACTCTAGCCAACCGTTGAAAACGCATAAAAATTATTTACCAATCGTTTTGTCAAAGATGGAAGTCTGAATATCTGGCCGAACTACATCGCAGATATAAATGGAAGTTTCCAAAAGAAAATATAAAAGTCAATGACCTAGTGGTCATAAAGGACGATAACTTGTCTTTCAATGAGTGGAAATTAGGTCGAGTCATCAAAACCTATCCAGGACATGACAGCAACGTTAGAGTGGTAGACATTAAGACCGCAGCTGGTATATGTACACGACCCATTACTAAACTCGTCATATTATTTCATAATTAAAATTACTTTACTAATTAAATTCTATTTGCAGACATGTCAGCCAATCTCCATCCAAAATCCCCTCATTGGCAATGGTCATGTGGTCTTTGCAAACAGGATCATGCGCTCCGAACGTGCCGCAAGTTTCTAAACGCCAGCGCAGATGAACGTTATGACGTAGTGGTCATGCAAGGATATTGCATTAATTGCTTAACAAGATCCCATCGCGTACGTGAATGCAACAACGAATATGGATGCCGCGTTTGCACAAAACGTCATAACACCCTCTTGCATGACGCTCCGCAGTTCCACAAATCCAAAGACCCGAAGCAACCGTCTAAAAAAGCACCGACGATGAAGACCCAAATGACCCAAACCACCCAAGATGACCCACATACATGGCCACATGTTTTTGTACCAACAGCTTTCGTTCAAATCTCATCTGAAGAGAGAAGAGACAATTGGGTATTAATAGGCAGTTTGATGAACCCATCCAGCACTACAACTAAGTAAAAAGAGTCAAGTTGGCAAGAATCAGACATCAAGGACATAATTTTGCAATGGTTTACATGCGTGCCAGAAACAACAAGACCAAATTTAATAAGAAAATCATGGCACTTATCACTGATGATCTGCCTCGTCGACCCTATGTGACCCCAATCAATGACAATCCCTGTGAAGAGTTTTGTGAGGATACCCTAGCTGATATGGACCTGTAATGGCATATAATTACATTACATTAATTAATTACACTATTTACATTATTTACATTAATTTATATTTTAATATGGTAATTCCAGTATTTGTATCTTAAGTATTTTCATATGGTAATGCCAGTGTTTATATCTTAAGTATTTTCATATGGCAATGTTAGTATTTATATTTAAGTATTTGAATATAGCAATGTCAGTATTTATAAGCTATAAATAAGCCACTCGTTGTAGAATGACTAATAAAAGTGTGTTATAAGCACGATGACACTACATGGCGATCCTGCCACTTGTAATTTGATTCAGCGAACAGAAGCATCGTAAACTTCAACAAGTAAAGTGCACCAGTGAACAATAAAAAGTGATAATTTTTTATTGGTATTCTTTTTTCAAAAAAAAAGGAACATCATTAAAAGAAAAAGACTTTTTAAGGTGCATTCTTAAACAAATTATTAAACAAACACAAAAAATAATAAATAAAATAAATCACAAAGAAATTGTGTTAATTTTTGCTGTTGTATTTCTCGCTTTGTTTTAAGCGTTATTGTCATTTTTTTGTTTTTGACAAACCGGTTGATGGAAAAACGAATTTCTGTTTATTCACATTAACATTAAAAAAAACTACTTTTGGCACAAGAAATTGATCGTGTGTGACAAATATAAAAAAACTGTACCGTTATAATTTCTGATATGTGTGAACAAAAAAAAGGTCGGTTCGATTTCGTTGCCCTAAAAGTAGCGAATTAAACTCTTGTGCAGACAACTAACAACAACATCAATATCGTCTTCTACACAAAAAAAGTACAGTTATAACAGTAAAACAAAAAATTTCAAAAAAAGGCACATGGTTTTCGCCAATATCGTGTTCTACAAAAACAGAATTTTACACAAAAAAAAGTACAGTTATAGCAGTAAAACAAAACAAAATTTCAAAAAAAAGCACATGGTTTTCGCCAATATCGTGTTCTACAAAAACAGAATTCTACACAAAAAAAACATCGTTCTCTACATACTTAAAAAATACAGTTATAACTGTAAAACAAAAAAAAAATACATTCAAGAATCACATGGTTTTCACCAGCATCATTTTCTACAAATTTAAAAAATACAGTTATACCGGTAAAACAAAAAACAATTCAAAACCACATGGTTTTCACCAGCATCATTTTCTACAAATTTAAAAAATACAGTTATACCGGTAAAACAAAAAACAATTCAAATCCACATGGTTTTCACCAGCATCATTTTCTACAAATTTAAAAAATACAGTTATACCGCTATAACTGTAAAACAAAACAAACTTGAATTCAAGAATCACATGGTCTTCACCAACAACGTTTTTTATACATAGAAGAGCATAAGAATGTGTTCACAGTTATATCAGCCGCCCTACAATCTATTGTCAAACGAAGTAAACGGAGGAAATGGCTCACAGCAACAGATATCATCAACAACACCATTAGACTTGCTTCTATGGGTCCTACTGTCCAGTCGGCCCAATATCAGCAGCCAACAGCATTGCAAGCAACGCAAGCTCAAGCATTTAACCCAATGTCAACAACAACAACTACAACAAATAATCACCTTACTAACTCATCTTCATCATCTACTTCAACAACAACAACTACAACAAATAACCATCTTGCTAAAGCCCACTTCACACGGTAATACTTTACGTACGTAAAGTCTAATGAAAAAGTAAAATGAAATTCCATCCGTATGACAAAGAAGAGAATAAAAGTCGTATTATTTATATTTTTTGCGTTTACATGATCGGTATAAGACAATAACAAAGTAAAATGAAAACAGCTGTTACACTTTTTTTCTATGTGTTTACATAAAAATACATCCCTGAGCTAATGCGACTTGCTTGTTTTTTGAATCATTTCAAAAAATGAAGAGAGCCATACGACTGTCAAACTTTTCATCCGTATTTTCTCTCAATGTGTGATGGTTTCATTACATAGTACGTTTAGACGATCACATCCGTACCCTTCTACACAAAATTTTGACAGATCATATTACTTGTGGGACCGTGTAAAGTAGGCTTTACTCATCTACTTCAACAACAACAACTACAACAAATAATCATCTTACTAATTCATCTTTATCATCTACTTCAACAACAACAGCAGCAGTTAATAGCAGCAACAAAGTACTTATACCACAGTTGCCACTTTAAATTCAACAAAAATACACCAAATTCATCAATAGCAACCAGTCTTTCGTTCGCTCTAGTCCCTCTGCAACATCAGCAACAGCAACAACAAATTCAGCAGCAACAACAACAGCAAGCTCTATATGATCATACTGGTAATGAGCCAACCTGATTTAGTTTACAGCAATAACAACAGCAGCAGCAACCATCAAAATAACAACAATAATGTCAACAGCAACAAAGGTTTTAATAATAACAACCACAGCTAGAATAGTAATAATATATTAAATATAAGTAAGTAATAAATATATAATAATATATTATATATAATAGTTTTAATGATATAACAAATTATGGATCATTCGGATCCACGACCACAAAGATAAACGTCATCTTTACCACTTACTCCTAGTTTTAATTCATGAACTAATTTTACATTTACAAAAAATTGTTTTTTGTTAAACAATATATAAATCTGTATATATAAACGGAAACTATTAGAATCGATATGGGTTTATGCCCTCATATGCCTTATACATATATAAATATAATATCCATAATACTTATTTGCAAATTAATTTAATTTTAATTATAAAAAAAATGATTTTCTTAATCAAATTAAAATAGTAAAAATTTGGAATTTGTAAATTTGTGCATTGCTCAAACATCATTGAAATTGTGAATGTTTTCTCTTTTTTTGTGTGAAGTCATGTTGGAAATTTATATTTTCATCAACTCATCATCATCAGATTGACCATATACTTTAAATTGGCGATTAATAAATGTCATCAACAGGATTTGAAATTAGTATTTTTAAAGAATTAATATCAAACTTTTACAAAGTTAAAAAAGAATATTGCAAAATCGGCCAATTTCAAGTAAAGAAAGCAAAATTGAAGAGTATATAGATTCATTAATTACGACCTACAATAATATTTTAACATATACAAGCCCTCATATTGAACAAATATCAATTAGTTTGAAACAGGAAATATTTCGCAAGATAATACGTTGTAGAGAGTTATTATTTAAGTGTTTTTGTAAGCTAAATTGCAGAGTAAATGTTCCATACGGTGTAGATTTGTTTGAGAAAATACAAAGGGATATAGTAACAGTGTCCGAGTCAGAAGAGGAAGTAAGTGTAGGTGACTCTGAATACGAATCTGATACAAAACAGGAACTTAAGACCAACTCAGATAATATAGATACTGGAAGTGAAAACTTACTAATGGCTTCGATTGAGGAAAAGATTAAGTATATAATAATGTGCTCCAGCATTATACGTGAGAACTATGGTGGGGATCCCTTAAATCTTAACTCGTTTTTAGATAAAATAAATTTGATAGAGGAAATTACTGCACCTAATTTGCAGGGTTGTTTGATATCCTTTCTGAAGTCGAAATTAGATGGAAAAGCTAGGGAGGTGTTGCCGGAGACCATAGATAGTATAGAACAAATTAAAAATGCGCTTAGTAGCAGGATAAAACCTGACAGTTCGAAAGTAGTTGCAGGACGGATGGCTGGTTTACATATAAAAGATAACATTTATGAAAATTTTGCAAAAAATGTTGAAGATTTGGCTGACGCTTTGCAGCGGTCCTTAGTAATTGAAGGTGTAACCAAAGCGAAGGCTCTCGAAATGGCGATGGAGTCGACAGTGAATGTCTGTAGAAACAATGCGAAATCGGACATGGTCAAAGCAATCTTAGCGTCGACCGTTTTTACTGAACCAAAGGATGTGTTGGCAAAATTAATAACTTAGGAAGCAAACACACAAAACCTAAATCAAGTTCTGGCAATGCGTTCGACATGTAATACATCAAATTTTAATCAGCGTGACAACAATTTTCATCCCTCCCGTGGTGGTTATCCCAATACATACAGAGGAAGGTCTCACAATAACAACGACTATCGTCAACGCGGCAGTTATGGCAGATATCGGGGACAGAATAATGCAAACAATCGTGGCAACGTACATGGGCGTTATAATGGTCAACATACACGAAGCAATTTTCGACGTCAGAATTATTCTGCGAGGGTTTTAAACTCAGATGCCCCCCAGCAGGTCTTGTTGGCAATTTTGTTGAGAATTCTGAATACGACTAATGAGATCAAACATGTACATAACTATGTTATCAAGACTGAGAAACTGTCGAACTACCATATTTACTCAATTGATAAGACAATTTCCGATAGTGACCGTGTTCAGACTCTACAAAAAATTTTAAAAGATAAAATGCCAGATTACGTTAGAAATGATTTGATGTCCTTGTGTACAGAATATGCGGATATTTTTACATTGGAAAACGATAAGATGACGACAAATAATTTTTATGAGCAGAGATTACGATTGAAGGACAAGGATCCTGTGTATGTTAAAAATTATCGGCTACCCTACACATCAAGAAAGGAAATAAAACGTCAGGTACAAAAACTTCTTGATAACGATTTGATAGAACCAAGCACCTCTGAGTATAATAGTCCACTGATCATCGTGCCTAAGAAAAATTCTAATAATAATAATAAATCATATCGAATGTGTGTAGATTTTAGGGCCATAAATAAGAAACTTGTTGCGGATAAATTTCCTCTGCCAAGAATTGATGACGTTCTTGACAACCTTGGCCGAGCTAGGCATTTTTCTATCATAGATTTATTCTCAGGGTTTCACCAAGTGCTTCTTCACGAGGAATCGAGGGATTTGACATCTTTTACTACTGAACAGGGGACATTCCGGTGGAAAGTGTTACCATTCGGATTGAACGTAGCACCCAACTCCTTTTCTCGTATGATGTCTTTAGCATTTTCCGGTTTGAAACCAAATAAGGCTTTCTTGTACATAGATGACATCATTGTTATAGGCTGCAGTGAACGACATCATTTAGATAATTTACGTAGCGTTGTCGGTATTTTAAGGAAATATAATTTGAAGATTAATCCTCGTAAGTGCGATTTTTTCCGATCGGAGGTGACATTTCTCGGTCATAAATGTACATCGAATGGATTGCTGCACCATTGAACCAGATTACACTTTACATGGGATGAGAAATGCCAGAAATCATTTGAGAAACTTAAGTCGGAGTTAATATCATCTAGAATTCTTCAGTACCCAGATTTTAATAAGCAATTTTTTATTACTGTTGATGCATCTAAGACTGGCTGCGGTGCAATTTTAAGTCAGAATTTTAACGGACATGACCTACCAGTATACTTCGCGTCAAAAGCTTTTAGTTCTTCGGAACAGATAAAGCCTATTATTGAACAGGAACTTCTCGCAATACATTTTGCCATTAGTCAGTTTCGTCCATATATATATGGAACGGAATTTGTTGTGAAGACTGATCACCGACCCCTGGTATACTTATTTAATATGAAGGATCCGTCTTCTAAATTAACTAAGATAAGACTTCATTGTCTGAGTACAATTTTTCTATTGAATATATTAAAGTAAAGGACAATGTAGGTGCGGATGCCTTATCGCGTATATCGTTTGGTGAAATAAAGGGTGAGAATATTTTAGCTATGACAACTAGGTCGATGACGAGACCAAATAGAAGGGACACTGAGATAAACCAGGAAGATAATGCACCGATGATACATGTTTACGATAAATTTTCACATGATTTTACAAAAAGGTTTCGAGAGTGAAGTCCGAATTAATTTATAATAGCGGTAATTTAACTAACATAATATTGAAAATTTTTAACAGGTATAAATTTAAATTTAGTATAGATGTACAGGTTGTTAACGGAACATTAGATTTCGATAGAATGCTTTCGAGGCTTGAAAGAGAGGCCAACAATAATGACATCTTTATATTGGAATGGTCCAAGGATGATTCCTTTTTTTGTAGCTACAGTATTAATGATTTGAAGACCCATGGGAATAAAATTTTACAAACTTTAGAAATTATATTAGTTGAACCGATTGATACAGTTTTTGATTCGGATAAGAGGATGAAACTTTTGAAAATTTATCATAATGACCCTGTAATAGGAGGACATTGCGGTCGCAAAAGGTTATATGCGAAGTTGAAGTCATAATATTACTGGAAAGGAATGACGAGAGATATTGCTCTGTTTATTGAAAATTGAGAGGAGTGCATCCACAATAAAATTAGAAAAGGGACAAAGGAACAGCTCACCTTGACGCCTACCCCAATTAAACCATTTGATATAATAGTACTAGACACGATTGGCCCCCTTCCGACTTCAGAACGTGGAAATAAATTTGCATTGACCCTTATATGTGATTTCACGAAGTATTTGGTTACCATATCTATTCCTGCTAAGAGTGCGAAAACTATTGCGCAAGCTATGTTCGAGAATTTTATTTTGATTTATGGCAGAATGAAATCAGAAAAATCTGACTTAGGTACGGAGTTCAAAAATGAAATTTTTGTAGAACTTTGTAAATTACTGAAAATCGGTATTAATTTTTCAACAGCATATCATCACCAGACAGTTGGAACGGTTGAAAGGAACCACAGAGTATTCAATGAATACATCAGGGCATATATAAAAGATAACATAACTGACTGGGATACCTATTTGAAATATTTTACCTATTTCCATAACACCACCCCTAACACGGTATTTGATAACAAATTTACACCTTATGAACTTGTATTCGGCAGAAAATCTTGTATGCCAAATGATTTCAAAGATGATAAAATTGATCCACTTTATAATGTTGAAGATTACAGTAAAGAAATTAAGTATAGGCTACAAAGATCACATTTATTATCAAAACAACTTTTACAAAAACACAAGGAACGTAACAAAAAAATTTATGACAAATTTGTAAAACCATGTAATATACAGTGACACTTTAAAGAAAGAGAGAACATTGCACAAAGACAGATAAAGAAAGTCATAAGTAAAAATACACTTAAATGAAAAATGTATAACTAATTTAAAACAAATTTAATAATGTGGATAACGAAATTTTAAAACACTGTTATTAATAAATAAAAAAAATAAATTTAAGAATTGATGTATAAATATAAAAATTATTTAAAATATATAATTAAATGAAACAAAAGAACACTCATATTATAAGAAAAATATATAAAAGAAAATGAAAAAACCAAATGTACACATTTAAATCATATTAGTATGTATAAGAACACTATAAAACAAAAGAACTTAAAGTATTTATTAATTACTAAAATGTTTTTCTAAATAGTTTTATATACAAACAAAAAAATAAAATACAAGAAATATGAATTTATAACCAAAATATAAGAAACAAATATTAATGTAACTTAGTATTAGTACAGTTCATTGAACAAACTTATATGTTCATAGAATGTAAGTTGGAATAAAAACTGTTATAATTTAATAAAAAAAAAAATAAAATGAAAACTACTGAACATAGCAGAGTGATCAACTGCGATGTTCTCATATTTTTTATTTTATTTTTTTCCTCCAGAAGGGAGATGTAATGGCATGTAATTACATTACATTAATTAATTACGCTATTTACATTATTTACATTAATTTATATTTTAATATGGTAATTCCAGTATTTGTATCTTAAGTATTTTCATATGATAATGCCAATATTTATATCTTAAGTATTTTCATATGGCAATGACAGTATTTATAAGCTATAAATAAGCCACTCGTTGTAGAATGACTAATAAAAGTGTGTTCTAAGCACGATGACACTACAGACCCAAGATCAAATACCATGATCGAAATGGAGTTAGGTGCTGACATATACCCTGAGATACGAAGAGATGGCACCATAGAATTAGAAATGGGTAAAGTTGTAGCACAAAAAACGAGTCTTGGCTAAACGTTCACAGGACCCACCAGGTGGTTACATCAGCGTACACCCTGTCAAGGGGGGTGGTATGTTTAGAAACACGCCAAAGTGGCAACATTGTTTGTAAACTTCGCTCACTTATTTTTTTTCTTCTTCTTGATGGGTAACACTTGCAATGGGAGTATAGACGAAAAAGATGTCCAGCACCACCGTATAAACAGTATCGAAACGCAATTTTGACGTTTACCAGCGAATTATGAAAGGGACAGCAAATATTACCAAAAAGTATTTCTGTCCCTTTCTGATTGTCTGTCTGTTTTGTTTATTTATGTTTTTTTAGGTTTTGGGGTGGGTTTTTTATATTGGCGAGAGTTAATAAAAAATGTAATTTTTGTGTAAAACTATTAATAAATAATAAAAACAACTACTAGCAATAACAATTTTTAACTTTTTCTTTCAAGAAATTAAAAAATATTGGCAATTTTCAGCAAGAAAAATTTTTTATGAGCAGTACGTCTTATTTTGATCTTGTAATATTTAGCTTCTTAATAATCTCTTGCACAAGAAATTATATTCATTGTGGCCGAAAATCACACACATTTCGATTAATATTTAAATATTTAAGAATCTTTAAACTTTTCATTGAAGAAATTAAAAAATATTCAAAATTTTCCCTTTTTTAACACAAAATAAATGTTTATTTGCATTTAATTTTTCTGCTTTATCCGCCAGTTTTCACTCTGTATATCTGTTGCTTCTAACACATTTGATTCGCAAAACATTATAACATTTTTTTTCTCCCTCTAAATTGGCTAGTAATTTGCTGCTATGAGCGTTTGTCAAAAGTCAATGGTTTCGATACTGTTTATACGGTGTCCAGCACAATGTACACAGTGACGACTCGGGATTTTGACATTTAACCGTATACTAAGAAAGAGACAGCAAATATTACCAAAAAGTATTTCTGTCCCTCTCTGATTGTCTGTCTGTTTTGTTTATTTATGTTTTTTTTAGGTTTTGGGGTGGGTTTTTATATTGGCGAGAGTTAATAAAAAATGTTATTTTTGTGTAAAACTATTAATAAATAATAAAAACAACTAATAACAATAACAATTTTTTACTTTTTCTTTCAAGAAATTAAAAAATATTGGCAACTTTCAGCAAGAAACATTTTTTATGAGCAGTACGTCTTATTTTGATCTTGTAATATTTAGCTTCTTAATTATCCCTTGCACAAGAAACTATATTCATTTTGACCGAAAATCACGCACATTTCGATTAATATTTAAATATTTAAGAATCTTCAAACTTTTCATTGAAGAAATTAAAAAATATTCTAAATTTTCCCTTTTTTAACACAAAATAAATGTTTGTTTACATTTAATTTTTCTACTTTATCCGCAAGTTTTCACTGTTGCTTCTAACACATTTGCTTCGCAAAACTTTTAACATTTTCTCTCTCCCTCCAAGAAAACGGTTAAGGCAGCTGATTTCAGCGTTTTTTAAACGTCACAATTGTCATCACATTGTGATGTCCAGTAGTTTGGTGCACAGAATATACACAGAATAGAAACAAGAGTTTGACGTTTAACTTTCCATGGAGAAAGAGACAGCAAATATTACCAAAAAGTATTTCTGTCTCTCTCTGATTGTAACTCTGTTTTGTTTATTTATGTTTTTTTTTAGTTTTCGGGGTGGTTTTTTATATTGGCGAGAGTTAATAAAAAATTTAATTTTTGTCTAAAACTATTAATAAATAATAAAAACAACTAATAACAATAACAACTTTAACTTTTTCTTTCAAGAAATTAAAAAATATTGGCAACTTTCAGCAAGAAAATTTTTTTATGAGCAGTACGTCTTATTTTGATCTTGTAATATTTAGCTTCTTAATTACCTCTTGCACAAGAAACTATATTCATTGTGACCGAAAATCACACACATTTCGATTAATATTTAATTATTTAAGAATCTTTAAACTTTTCATTGAAGAAATTAAAAAATATTCCAAATTATCCCTTTTTTAACACAAAATAAATCTTTATTTACATTTAATTTTTCTACTTTAACCGCCAGTTTTCACTCTGTATATCTGTTGCTTCTAACACATTTGATTCGCAAAACATTAAAATATTTATTTTCTCCCTCTACGAGGTAGGTTAAAGTGCTGCTTTGAGCGTTTTTAAACGTCAAAGGTTTCAATTCTGTGTATATTCTGTGGTTTGGTGTGTGTGCTCTTAGAATAAACAACAGCGGCAAAAAAGAGAATAATAATCAAAATTTAAATTTGTTAAAAAAAAAATCATAAGTGAAATATACAAAAGGTGAACAAAAATCAAAGGAACCGTGTTTTATTAATCTTTAAGGCAGACCCTTAAACACTTTGTAAAGGAATACTTTAAATTTATATCAAAATAATTTGAAAGAAGAAAAAAAATTTCACAAATTAATGTTAAAAAAGTTTTCAAATTCACAAGTTTACTTTTTTTTAATTTTCAAATTCACAATTTCTACCACAGGACCGCCCTTTTCGACTGCGCCAGTTAATGATACACAATGTTTCTGGTTGAACTGATTACAATTTTATTTATTTCAAGTATTTATACTAAATTGTAATACATATTAAGAATTAAATAAATAAAACAAAATAATAATTCTGTCATACAATAAATGCAATTATGCGGAAATAAAATAAAATAATATAATGTAAAGAAAAGTAAAGAAATGTCTGACCCAATTAATGATTTTGATGACTGTGAATATTAATGTAGGTAGGTTAAGTTAGGTTAGAGGACGTGTACTTGTCAATTAAGACAAGTACAGTATCCGGATATCGAATTGACCCATTGTACAACGTCCTAGTTTCTCACACCACTTATGTTGTGTGTGTTAATTTATATATGAGTGGTGGGACCTATAGTTTAAAGTCGACTCCGAACGAGAGATTTTTGAGAAACTTTTTCATGGCAATTTTATTTACTCTCAGAGTTTTTGCCAGAAATCTGCTGAGAGGAAATCGCCGAAGAAATACTTTTTGTATTTTGTCTTTGATGTCTGGCCTGGGGCTCGAACCCTGGCTTTGCGTCTAATAAGCCAACACACTAGCTACTAGACTACGGCGACTTCAAAAATGTAGGTAACTAGTGCAATTGTTGTTGTTGAGGTTCTTAGGTAACTTAATAAATGCAACTATTATTGTTGTTGTTGGTGACCGTAGGTACTCTTGCGACGATCATTTTGAGCGTGAAACCATCACAACTTGGCTATATTAAAAATGCCACAACTTCCTCCGAAGCCTGACAAAAACTGCAAGAGTTATGTACAGTGTTGGAAAAAATAATAGAAACGATTACTAGTTCATAATTAAAGTATTATATACTTTTTCGTTATAAACTTTTATAGTTGGAAATTACTGTCAAATTATTGCTAATGTAACGGTATTTTATTATTTGCTTTCTTTATTGCTTTCTTCTCTTTTAATTTATTAGTTTCCAGGAAAAAGTAAGAAAATCCGTAATTTAGCTGGAAAAATTAATAGAAACGTTTTTCTAAAACCGTGTTTAAATTTAAAATAAATAAACTTTTTACATGAAATATTTAGAAGTTGTAAAAATTGAGTTAAAATAACTTTTTTTTGGACCATTTGCTTTTGAAAAATAGGTCGAAGTGTTCATAACACTGATACTAAAAGGAATGTTATCCTTAAGTTAAAATCTAATGGCTTATCACTTGGAAAAATAGCCCACATAATGAAGTATACTAAACATTAAGTATTTAAGTAATTCACTATACAAAAAATATCGCAACTAGAGCAAGAAAGAGGAAAGCGTCCACGCGTTTTGATCAAATTTTAGTACATCATTCCAAAAAAATTCTTTTGAGTCATCTAATGGGCTTAAAAATATACTAGATTCTCCAGTAACAAGCAGTACTATAAGAAACAGGCTCGAAGTTAGGGTCAGTACCTCTTTTAAGTAAAACAAAAATATACAAAAAAGATTACAATTTGCCGGATAACACCAAAGTCGGAAAAATTGGAACAAAGTGCTCCATCAGACGGAAAATGTTTTGTACGTCGCCCTGCCAATAAAGAGGTTGATCTAAAATATACAAAAAAGACAGTCAAACAGGGTGACGGGTGCCTAATGATATGGGGATGTTTTTTGATGCGTTTCTATTATTTTTTTCAACACTGTATAAACATACATATGTACGCCACGCTAACATTATAATGCTATATTAATTGTAATTCACTAACTTACTTTATTCTTATTTTAACATTTTTCTTTAATTTTCATTTTTATCTAATATTTTCTTATTATTTATTATGTAATACTCTATATTTTTAATATCAACTATTTTCCTAATTACTAATTATCTCTTTTTACTCTTTACTTATAAATTATCAAATATTCTCTTATTGTTAATCCTGTTAATCCCGTTAAATCATCCGATTTTTGTAAAGTATAAATAAGCTTTCGTTTTTAAAGATTGGTTAATTAAGAAAATATTCGTTGAAGTAACAACATTGAATAAATATTGATTTAAAAAAAATCATTCTTTTACTGGCGCAGTCAGGTTTACGAACTACATTTAAAATTGTTAAATTAATTGAACATTCTGTGAAATGAAAAAGTGAAAAAAAGATAAATTATTAAACACTTGTTTCTAATAAAATTAAAAAGTGAAAAGGTTTTGTAAAAACATAAGATAATCAAGAAATATTTGTGTATACAAAATCACAATATGGATATTTTTTTCCAATAAAAAGTGTGATAAAATATAGTTAAACAATATAAACTAAATATAACTTAAATAAAAAAAAACTTTGCATAAAAATATACACAATATCTATATCACAATGTGTAGCTGATTAACAATAACCATCCAACGAATTGGGAAGCGGTTAAGGTAATATTAGGTGTTAATTTTAGTATTTCTGATAGTATAGAAAGTATTATTAATAAAATAAAAACTTCTGAAATAGAGGTTCTTATTAATCAATTTTATGATTATATAGAATCACTTAAAACAAAATTAAATTTAAAAACAAGTCTTGATAGAGATAATGAACGATGGTATATTTGTGCAAATAATGAAAAAAAGGGTTTTCAAATTTTTTATTGGCAAATTGCCTAATGAACCCAAACTTATATTGAAATCTAGAAATCCATCTTCTATGCTAAATGCGAAGGAAATTTTAATTGAAACAGAATATTTTTGCATGAATAAATCTCAAAGTTCACAATTTTTACAATCTTCTTCTTCTAATATGAATAATAATAATAATTTTAATGATAATCCAAAGAAACATTTTTCTCAATATACAAATTCATTTAATCCTCAAAAAAATTCAGGAAATATTAATCGTAATTTACAAAACCGTGGTGACAATAATAATAATTTTGAAAATCTAAATTTTGTAAATCGAAATTTTTATCGAAGCAGAAATTCTCATAATACAAATAGTGGAAATTTTAGAAATAAAAGCTATGACAATAGTAGAACTTTTAGAGGAAATCATAGTAATGGTAGTAGAAATAACGTAAATCAAAATATAAATGGAAATGGTAGCGGACAGACAAAAAGTAGTAGAAACGAATTTCCTATGGACGTAGATTGTGTTGAAGTGTCAAATTTTCAACTACAGGCCGAAGAAATTTACCCTGTATAGTGTTGAAAACTAAATCTATTCCAGTAAAATTTTTGATAGACACAGGTTCTGGTACTACACTTGTTAGAAAAGGTTTATTTCATTCTTCTTTTCAATCTGAGTTAGAATATCCTATTACTTTAAGTACTATTTGTTCGGAAACAGTAACTACAACTAAAGTTACTATTCCTTTCTTTAAAGAATTTAATTTACCTAATTCCAAACTTGAACTGTTAGAGACCGAAATATTTAATGAATTTCATGGAATTATAGGCTGTAATGTTTTGAAACCATTGGGTGCAAAAATTGATTTGAATAAAAATATGTTAATAACCAATAATTGAAAAATTCCAATAATATTTGAAAAATCTTCGGAACCGTACAATGAGAAGGATATTTCGTACTTTGAAAACATAATCATAGATATAAACTTCAATGAACCGAGAATTAGTTATCTGAATGATAAATTGAAAACGGACAATTTTAATGACGAGGAATTAATAGAGTTACGTAATTAGTCATTACAACCCTTCAGTCAGGATTACGACCTAGTTTCTCACACCACTTATGTTGTGTGTGTTAATTTCATACATGAGAGGCGGGACCTACAGTTTAAAGTCGACTCCGAACGACAAATTTTTGAGAAACTTTGACAAAGCTAATTAAAAAATTCAAAACAGTTTTTTATATAGAGGGTGAGCATTTATCATCTGGTGGTAAATATAAGCATATGATAACTACGATTAATGATATTCCCGTGTACAGTAGAACATATCGTTTTCCACAAGTCCACAGGTCTGAAGTTGAGAAACAAGTTAGTGAGATGTTAAAATCGGGAATAATAACTAAGTCCTGTAGTCCATATAATGCTCCCATTTGGATAGTTCCTAAGAAATTAGATAATTCTGGCGAAAAAAAATGGAGAGTTGTGGTAGATTACAGAAAACTAAATGAGGTGACTATTGAGGATAAATTTCCTATTCCTAATATGGAGGATCTATTCACAAAACTAGGAAGTTCTCAATATTTTAGCACACTCGACTTGGCAAAGGGGTTCCATCAAATCCCAATTTCACCGAAGACAGGCATAAAACGGCATTATCCACGCCAACAGGACATTATGAGTTTACCCGTATGCCCTTTGGTTTAAAAAATGCGCCTGCATCTTTTCAAAGGTTAATGAATGAGTTGCTACATGATTTTATAAACAACATTTGTGTTGTTTACTTAGATGATATTTTGGTGTTTTCTACATCTCTTCAGGAACATATAGTTTCCTTGAAGAAAATTTTTCAAATCCGGATAAAATCAAAATTATTCCAAAAATTCCGATTCCAAAAACAACCAAAGAAACCAGATCATTTTTAGGCTTAACTGGTTTCTACAGGAAATTTATAAACGATTATAGCCGAATAGCTCTCCCTATTATTTCAAATTTGAAAAAAGGTTCAATAATTGACGCTAATGACCAGAATTACATTGAAACAAGCACGAACTTAATTATAGTGCCATTGAAAAGGAGCTTTTAGCAATTGTTTGGGCAGTTAAATATTTTAGGCCATATTTGTTTGACAGAAAATTTAAAATTCAAACAGATCATCATCCCCTAACATGGCTAAATTCATTGAAAGTGCCTAATATAAAATTACAAAGGTGGAAGATTCAACTGAATGAGTACGACTTTGACATAGAATATATTAAGGGCGAAACTAATGTAGTAACAGATTATCTTAGTCGTCTAGAAGTGAACGTTCTACAGGAGGAGCAAAATCCTAGCTCTGATTTAGCAACAATTCATAGTGGACAGGATAATTTAAATGACCATATTTTTATTTCAGAGTCACCTAAAAATATATATAAAAATCAAATTATAATTATGTTGGGAAATAGTTTCAGATATGAAAAAGAAAACGTATTTAAAAATATAAGACACAAGATTACATTAAAATATTATTTTGAAGAAAAGTTATTGGAATTTTTGAAAAAAATATTGCCAATAAAGGGTACAGTAGGAATTTTTTGTAGTAATTTGGAAATATATAAAATTTTTTTTAATGTACCAGGAATGAAGTTTGTTAAGTGTACTAATTTTATAAAAGATGTTTTAGAGAAAGAAAAACTATCGAATATACTGGAAAAATTTCATAATGATAAGAATCACAGAGGTATTGAGGAAACATATTTATAATTGAGAAAAATAATATACTACCCGAATTTGAAAAAGGAAATACACAAATTTATTAACACTTTCATGCCCGAATTTTTTGGGCCAGAGCCAAATTTTTTTAAGGACATGTGTTTGTTAGTCATGGCCTAAATATGAAGTGATATTAAATTCAGAGTCCTACGTATTCTGGTTTTACACGTTTTTAACCAAGCTTGTTTGCAAAAAAAGGACGCCGTGGTCTAGTAGGTAGTGTGTTGGCTTATTAGACGCGAGGCCTCGGTTCAAACCCCAGGTCAGGCATTTCCAACTGAACGAAATATGAAAAAATATTTCTTTGGCGACTTCCTCTCAACAGATTTCTGGCAAAAACTCTAAGAGTAATTAAAATTGCCATGAAAAGTTTCTCAAAAATCTGTCGTTCGAAGTCGACTTTAGACTGTAGGTTCCGCCACTCATGTATACAAATTTACGCACACAACATAAGTGGTGTGAGAAACTAGGTCGTAATCCTAACTAAAGGGTTGTAATGACCAATTATGTATGTATGTAACAAAAGGACGACACTGGTAACTTGGCTTTATAAAGTGATAACATTATATTATAATATTTGTTTAATTAAGGCCAAGAGAGGCAACTCCCGAAAGACAGGGGTGGCTGGTGGAAAGGCCAAAAAGCTCACGGAGCTGGACACCCTGGTATTGGAGGTTATTGGAAAGGAGTCACCAACATGTGATGGCATCCGACCACAGGATCCTAATGGTGAGCAAGTGTCATTGCAGAAGTTAGTGAGTATCACTTTAGATGACTGCAATGATATTGTGTCATTGCTGCCAGACGCAGAAGTGACTCCTACCCAAAACGAGAATGAGCTAATGTCGATGCCTGAGAGCTCACATATTTAAAAAAAAAAATAAATAAAAACAAACAAAATAAATAAATAAATGCTAATTAATATTTAAATTGTTTGATTTTGTGTTATCTGAAGTAATTTTTATTAAAAAATAGTTCAAATCAAATTTTAATTCAATTTATCATTCACTTGTAACTTGTAAAATTTTTTGAGTCTTCCTCGACCCTAAGCTTTTTTCTACAATTCTACAAGTGTACAAGTGAAAATTTATTTTAGTGAAACATAACGACTTGTAGAAGTATGACTTGTAGTAAATTGTAAAAATTACTTGTAGTAAATTGTAAAAATCACTTCTATCCACAAACTTGTAATTTTATTTTTATGAAACACAATTATTTACAAGTTAACAATTTTACAGGCAAAAACACTTGTAATTGTGAACTTGTAGCTTAGTGAAATAGGGCCATGGTTTTTAAATAAGAATACGACATTTTTATCATGTATCGATAAACTGACAAAACATGTATCCATACATTATTTGACTGATAAAAATTCTATAAGTATTGTTGAAAAAATTAGAGAAAGATTTGCCATTTTAGGAAAACCGGTAAAAATTATAGCAGATAATGAATTTAATACTGCTCTTATAAGAGATTTTTTGAGGTCAGAGAATATAAATTATCACTTTACGTCTCCATCTTACACTTAATGAACATATTAAGTTCTTTAAATTGCAACAAAAAGATCAGGATCTCGACGATAGGTCTTTGGTATATAAATCAGTAGAAATTTATAATGATTCAATTCATAGCACAATTGGTATTAAATCTAATGATCTATTGCACAACAAAATTGACTCATCAATTTGGAAAAATTTACATGATACTGTTCATGGAAAAAAACTAAAACGAATTGGGAAGGCTAATGAAGATGGACAGTATTGTCATGAACTTGGAGAACGAGAATTTGTTAAAAATTTAGGATTTAATAATTTAAAACAAAAACCAAAATATATCATAAAACAAGTAAAAGAAAAGAAAGATACACATTTTTTGGATGAAAAAGGTTGTAAACGTGATAGACAAATTATAAAAAGAAATTTTAAATATCAAAAGCAAATACCAGATGAAAAATTTGAAAGAAAATTAACCGGCAGAAATTATACAAATAAGAAAAAATAAGATTCATAAAATTTCCATTCCATTCCATTGTTTATTGTAGCTCTAATAAAACTTGTTACACAAATAAATATACATATATAAAAATTTATGTAAAACAAGGAGAAAAGAAATTAAAAATTGTATACATATATTTATATCACTATATATTAAAAATATTGTAATACAAAAATAAAATAAAAAAATTAAATATTTAAAAACTTTGTAAAAAAAATTAATTAGCTTTAAGGAATATAAATTTTTGTAAAATTATTTTTACATCTATTTATATAACATAAATTTTACAAAAATTTATATTTTTATTTTATTTTTGTATTACAATATTTTTAATATATAGTGATTTTAACATCTCACTAACTTGTTTCTCAACTTCAGACCTGTGGACTTGTGGAAAACGATATGTTCTACTGTACACGGGAATATCATTAATCGTAGGTATCATATGCTTATATTTACCAACAGATGATAAATGCTCACCCTCTATATAAAAAACTGTTTTGAATTCTTTAATTAGCTTTGTCAAATCTATTAATTCCTCGTCATTCAAATTTTCCGTTTTCAATTTATCATTCAGATAACTAATTCTCGGTTCATTGAAGTTTATATCTATGATTATGTTTTCAAAGTACGAAATATCCTTCTCATTGTACGGTTCCGAAGATTTTTCAAATATTATTGGAATTTTTGCATTATTGGTTATTAACATATTTTTATTCAAATCAATTTTTGCACCCAATGGTTTCAAAACATTACAGCCTATAATTCCATCAAATTCATTAAATATTTCGGTCTCTAACAGTTCAAGTTAGGAATTAGGTAAATTAAATTCTTTAAAGAAAGGAATAGTAACTTTAGTTGTAGTTACTGTTTTCGAACAAATAGTACTTAAGTAATAGGATATTCTAACTCAGATTGAAAAGAAGAATGAAATAAACCTTTTCTAACAAGTGTAGTACCAGAACCTGTGTCTATCAAAAATTTTACTGGAATAGATTTAGTTTTCAACACTATACAGGGTAAATTTCTTCGGCCTGTAGTTGAAAATTTGACACTTCAACACAATCTACGTCCCATTTATATTTTGATTTACGTTATTTCTACTACCATTACTATGATTTCCTCTAAAAGTTCTACTATTGTCATAGCTATCATTTCTAAAATTTCCAATTTTTGTATTATGAGAATTTCTGCTTCGATAAAAATTTCGATTTACAAAATTTGCATTTTCAAAATTATTATTATTGTCACCACGGTTTTGTAAATTACGATTAATATTTCCTAAACTTTTTTGAGGGTTAAATGAATTTGTATATTGAGAAAAATGTTTCTTTGGATTATCATTAAAATTATTATTATTATTCATATTAGAAGAAGAAGATTGTAAAAATTGTGAACTTTGAGATTTATTCATGTAAAAATATTCTGTTTCAACTAAAATTTCCTTCGCATTTAGCATAGAAGATGGATTTCTAGATTTCAATATAAGTTTGGGTTCATTAGGCAATTTGCCAATAAAAAATTTTAAAACCATTTTTTCATTATTTGCACAAATATACCATCGTTCATTATCTCTATCAAGACTTGTTTTTAAATTTAATTTTGTTTTAAGTGATTCTATATAATCATAAAATTGATTAATAGAGGTTCTTATTTCAGAAGTTTTTATTTTATTAATAATACTTTCTATACTATCAGAAATACTAAAATTAATACCTAATATTACCTTAACCGCTTCCCAATTCGTTGGATTGTTATTGTTAATCAGCCACACATTAGCCTCATTCACGATTTTGTTGCGTATTCTTAAGTCAAATATTTCTTTAAATGTTGAATCAACATGTTGACGAATTGCTTTAACATTTTTGATAAACATCTCCAATTCCTCTGGTTCCCCCCAAACTTAGGGACATCGGCTAGTAGCTGGAAGGGAATCATTGTTGCTGTAGACATCTTCGGTTAATTCTCGCCTCTGTCTCCACAAGTCTCTTGATCACACTCTATCAAAACCGGTTCGTGATGTTGTTGTTGATTCTAATAATTTTAATATTTGTAGTTGATTTTAATAGTTGTTGTAGTTTTAATATTTGTTTTAGTTGTTGTTTTCTCGAAATTCTCTGTAGTTGATCTAACTTATTGATTTTTATTGTTGTAATTTGTGTTGTGCGCTTCACTTTTTTTCGCTTTACGCAGCACAATGAATTTACATTAAGTTCGTAATGCAGTTGTTGTTATATTTATTTTTAGTTTATTATTTTGTTATAAAGATCAGTTCAAGGTCAGTTCTTTTAGAAATTATTTTCTTTATAGTTAATGATAATTATTTATTTTAAATAATAACGATTATGTTAATTATCATTTATATTTTAGATATTGTGTATATTTTTATTCAAAGTTTTTTTATTTAAGTTATATTTATTTTATATTGTTTAACTATATTTTATCACACTTTTTATTGGAAAAAAAATATCCATATTGTGATTTTGTTATTTTATATTATATAAATAGATGTAAAAAAATTTATTATTAATTATTTTTTTTAAATATTACATATACATATTTAATGTATTGTCGAAGGGTGGGGGAGTTTTGTATAAACATACATATGCACGCCACTCTAATATTATAATGCTATATTAATTGTAATTCACTAATTTACTTTATTCTTATTTCAACATTTTTCTTTAATTTGCATTTTTATCAAATATTTTCTTAAATATCATTTATTATGTAATACTCTTTATTTTTAATATTATCAATTATTTTCCTAATTACTAATTATCTCTTTTACTCTTTACTTATAAATTATCAAATATTCTCTTATTGTTAATCCTGTTAATCCCGTTAAATCATCCGATTTTTGTAAAGTATAAATAAGCTTTCGTTTTTAAAGATTGGTTAATTAAGAAAATATTCGTTGAAGTAACAACATTGAACAAATATTGGTTTTAAAAAAATCATTCTTTTACTCAAGGGGCTAATACAGAAAGTCTCGTTGTATAAATGCTTATTGAGCCTTCAAATGAAAGACGGCGCCAACATAATGCTGCATGTGAAGACATTCAGCGAAATAATTGAAAAATTGTCAGAAGCAGGTATTGAAATGCAGGAAGAACTTCTGTCCATTATGATCTTGTGCAGCCTCTCAAAAGACTTCGAAAATTTTGTAATTGCGATGAAGACGAGTGACAATCTTCCAAGTCTCAATTTTCTCAAACAGAAACTTCTAGAAGAAGCTGAAAGGGGAAAAAATAGAAGAAGAGACAGAGTACAGTCAACAACAAGCATACAATGCACGTACAATACAGAGACAAAAGAAATCAGACAAAAACAACAAAAAAACCTTCTCAGGCAACTGCTTTAATTGTCATGAAACGGAACATTTTACCAGCCAATGTGAAAGAAGAAAAAACCGCAAAAGCAACCACAACAAGCATTATCTCTGGTTACAAAAACAACATCAACAGTATTATGCGCAGAAAAAGAAACAGATGAGAGAATAAAATCGAATGTTTGGTATGAAGTCGCCGTAGTCTAGTAGGTAGGGTGTTGGTTTATTAGACGTAAAGCCAGGGTTCGAGCCCCAGGCCAGACATCAAAACAAATTACAAAACGTATTTCTTCGGCGACTTCCTCTCAGCAGATTTCTGGCAAAAACTCTGAGAGTAAATAAAATTGCCAGGAAAAGTTTCTCAAAAATCTGTCGTTCGGAGATGACTTTAAACTGTAGGTCCCACCACTCATTAATAAAAATTAACACACACAACATAAGTGGCGTGAAAAACTAGGTCGTAATCTTAACTGAAGGGTTGTAATGACCAATTATGTATGTATGTATGTTTGGTATGTTGACAGCGGCGCAACCGCACACATGTGCAATGACAGAAGTATTTTCACAAGGTTTGAGCAGCACAACGAACGAATGGCTTTGACAGGCAAAAGATTTATAACAACAAATGGAAAAGGTGAAGTATATTTAAAATTAAACAATATGAATATTACATTCGAAGATGTACTATATTCTGCCGAGTTGCAGGACAATTTTATTTCTGTTACTAGAGTCGTCGACAGAGGCATTACAGTCAAGTTTGATTCAAACACAGCAACAGCTAGAAGGCAAGATGATACGATTGTATTTCGTGCTAAAAGAGAGGGGAAGCTTTTTGTTGTGGGCAGAACAACGAATTTTCTATTTAACATTATGCATAGCAATGAATTATGGCACAATAGGCTCGACTATTTAAACTACAAAATGTTGAACAATCTAAGCAAAGTAGGCATCGTGAGGGGTGTAAATGTCAACAGCGACAACAAACAATGTAGGACTTTCATGATGTGCAAAATCCATGTACTACCATTCCCTAATAAGAGTGATCACTTGTCAATTAATCGTTTGGAATTGGTACACTCTGATATTTGCGGTCCATTTAAAACTCAATCAGTTGGTGGCGCTAAATATTTTATTACCTTCATTGATGACAAGTCGAGGCGAATATTTGTTTATTTCATAAAAGCAAAAAATGAAGCGATTGACAAATTTAAGCACTTTAATCTGCAGGTAGAAAATGAGACTGGGCGCAAAATTGTTACATTACGCACAGACAGCGGTAGAGAGTATGTCAACAAAGAACTTGAAAATTTTCTACAACAACAAGGTATACAGCGTCAGTTGACGGTACACCCCTCAACAGAACGATGTAGCAGAGCGCTGTAACCGAATTCTTGTTGAAATGAGTCGGTCTATGATGTTTCATGCTGGTGTGCCGAAGAGTCTGTGGGCAGAGGCTGTAAACACAGCTGCTTAAAATCGCAATAGATGCCCAACAAAAGCAAATGACTTTAAAACGCCATATGAGGTATGGGATGATTATAAGGGATGGTAAACCAGTTAGGGCACGTAAGCAATACCATGAGTTAAATAGTATGTTCGAAATGAAAATACCTAAAACTGCAGAAGGGGCAATGAAAGAAATCTTTGACTGGAAGCGATGAAAACAGAATACTCATCTCTTCAGAAAAACAATACCTGGACATTAACAAATTTACGTGGTGGCCATAAAGCTATACCCTGCAAATGGGTGTTTGCTTTAAAACGGGCAGACGAGGTAATGTTGAACGTCAGGTCAGGTCGGAGTGGTAGCTCTGTTATCACAAAGCTCACTTGAGCACGCATAGCGGCCCGTTGTGATGCCACGGGTGAACACAGTCCCTATACTAACCAAGTTCCACCAAAATAAGGGAAAAGGAAGAAGTTGGTCAGCACAAGGGCTGCACAACAAAAGCACGAATACCCCGCACTGGAAAACCAGCCAGAAAGTTTGATGAATGAAGCTATATTCTTGATCTCAATAGATGATAGCTCCGTTAAGCTAACAAGGAATGGGGAGCCAAATAACCTATATTTACACCCAGCAAGGGACGGGCACTGGCAAAGAAAGTGAACAACAGTCTCCTCTTCTTCAGTGGACCTGCATCCACGGCAGAAGTCGTTGAAAAGGAGCCTCATTTTTTCCGCGTGTCTACCCATGACGCAATGACCTGTAAGCACGACCACTGTAGTCGAGATGACATCACGACCAAGGCCAAGTAATCGGTTGGTACGCCTTCTATCCATCTTGGGCCAGGTGAGTCTAGCGGTGGAGCAGGACTCCTCATTGACCCAGGATAGGTTAGCGTCCCGAAAGAACCTCCGCGCAATGGTCAACTTGACCGAGGCAAGTGGCATACCCAATTCAACAGAAGAGGATTCCGGAAGGAGCGCACCAGCTCTGGCGAGCTCGTCGGCCCTACAGTTTCCCGGAATATCACTGTGCCCGGGGACCCACACCAAAGAGACACTGGTGAAGCGCCCCGAGAGAAGGTCGAGACAGCGGCGACATTCCCTAACGATCCTAGAGTTAATCACGAAACCCGATAGAGATCTTATCGCGGCCTGACTATCAGAAAAGATCGAGACGCGAGTGAAAGGAGCATCGTTGACGAGGATCCATTGAGCGGCCCGGTAAATTGCCATCACCTCAGCCTGAAACACACTGCAGTAGTCAGGCAGACGGAGAGAAATATTTACGTCCAGTTTCCCAGAGTAGACACCGCTCGCAACCCCATTATCGAGTTTAGAGCCGTATTAGGATGCCAGTCATCCCTACTTGGAATCAGAGAATGGAAACATCTGTCAAGACAATATTCGGCAGGGAAATAGTCCATGTTCACAGGGGCCACTGGATCAACGTCCAGAATAGTGGAGTGAACAGAAGGTATAATGTGCCAACGAGAGAGAGTATTAAGTCTAGTCGCAGCAAACTTGGCTACCTGCTTAGCGAGAAGCAGCGTAGGAAGCCAGTTTAGCATTGCGAACAAGACTTTCGTGGGGGTGGTACGTAGAGCGCCAGTTATATAAATGGCGGCAGACCTTCTGACCTTGTCAAGAACTCTGACGTTGTGTTGTTTGTCCAGAGCAGTCTTCGAGGGGTTAATAGACAGTGCAAAATCCCTACACCAGCCCAGCACGATTGACAGCGCCAAGTTCAACTTATCCGACAGTGTCTGCGGACAAATTCCCGACGCAGCAATGGCAATGTCGTCAGCGTAAGCTATGGCCTCTGTAGTGTATTGTAGTGTATGTAGTATAGTGTATTGCATTAATGAAATTATGTTGACCATTTATTGTAAACAAAATATAAGAACACTTTGTTGTGTAATGTAATGTAATGTATATTGTAAACAAAGTAAACTAAATTCAAAAGTAGGCCAAACAAAGAACAAAAGCAGAATCAACAAACTATAAAAAAGCAAAGTACGAATAAACTGTTGTGTTAAGATAGGTCAGCACCAAACTTTGTTCGTTATTTCAATGCAATCTGATATTTTTAAAGAACACACTGATCACTCGCGTACAATAATTTGTAAGTTGATAAAATATGATTCGTATGCAAAATTCCAATAGAATGTCAAAGATATTTTGTAATGTTAATTGTAAATATGTTTAAGTTTATAAAATATGTTTATATGTATATGTTTAATTTTAGAAAATAGAACTTCTCATTGTTAGTATTTAAGCAAGAAATTTTTAATAAAGAATAAGATTATGCATTTGAATTTCAGACAGCAAACAACTTTGCTAGACTTTCATTACATCAATCTTCATTACACCTCATTGCCAGAGTGTTCCAGCCCCCTCAAGAGTGAGTTGACTGCAAGATTCCAGAGAAGTGGTGACAGAACACCGCCTTGCGGTGTAGCCCTACGAACCATTCTCTGACAATTCATGGCCCCCACTGTGGAGGTTACTGTCCTCGATTTGAGAGAAACTCGATGAACCCGACCAGATTCTGTCCCAGGTTCAGAGAATCAATAGCTCTAACAATGGCGTCCGGGTCGACGTTATTAAATGCACCTTCACTGTCAAGAAAAATGGCCAAACTGTGTTCCTTAACGTGCATGGACTTTTCTACCCGAGAGATAAGAGAGTGAAGTGCAGTTTCCACTGATTTACCTCTCGTATACGCATGTTGGGAAGCGGATAGAAGCGCTGGATCAATCGAGGCCCTAATATGAACATCAAGGACTCTTTCCAGCGTCTTCAGAAGAAAGGAACACAGACTTATGGGTCTACAATCATTCGCCCTAGTATGGGACGGTTTCCCATCCTTGGGAATGAAGATCACTCTAGATATTCTCCAGCTCCAAGGGATTTAAAGGAGCCTGAGACTAGCGTTATAGATGGCAAGTAACCAAAGGAGGATTATCTCCTCCCCATGTTGAATGTCACCCGTGATAATACCATCCGGTCCTGGTGACTTGAATGGTTTGAAAGACCTAACAGCCCACTGCACTTGGCCAGGGGTAAGGGTCAGGGGGGAATAGTTCTCGGACGGTGGTTCGTTAACCTGATAAAAGGCCTGGCCACCAAGTGTGTCACTTCCGGGAAAGTGAGTGTCAAAGAGAAGCTCAAGCGTCTCCAAACTAGACGTAGTCCAACATCCGTCAAGTCGTCGGATACAGTCAAGGGATTTGCGAGTGGAACTTAGAATTTTACGGAGACGGCCCGTTTCGGCATAGGACTCTACGCTCGCGCAGTAGTTCCTCCACGAGGCCCTCTTCGCTCGCCTTACAGCGTATTTAAGTTTCCTCTTTTTGGTCTTGTAGGTTGACCATTCACCTGTCGTCTTCGCCCTGTTAAAGAGCCTGCCACAAGATCGGTGCAGATCATCGATCCCTTGGTTCCACCAGGGCGGTTTTCGCTTGCCCCTATGGGCAGCGGGATTGACGGAGGATGTGGCTGCCGCCCTAAGCGCGGTTGACAGTGTGTCCGCAGCCCTATCCACGTCGAAACGAGTCGTTATAGTCGGGGGGTAGAGGGAAAGCTGCTACGCAGTTTCTCTCTAAAAATGGTCCAATTCGTGTTCGTCCTATTGAGCGGAGGGGTCATGAAAGGAGGAGACTCTTTCATGTCTATAATGAAGGTAATATATATATGGTCCGAAAAGGAGCATTCATGAGATACAAACCAGTCCCTAAGGTTATTAGCGAAGTCGGAGCTGACCAGAGTGATGTCCAGCACCTCCTTTGTGTTCGAAGTGAGGAAGGTTGGTTCATCGCCCCGATTAGCTATAACTAGGTTATTACTTATAATAAAATCAAAGAGGCACTCACCACGTTCGTTGGTACCGGAACTGCCCCATATTGTGAGGTGGGAGTTGGCATCTGCTCCGATTATGACCGGAACTCCGCGTAGTCTCGCATCCGCTACCAGTCGACCGATGGGCTCCTGAGGGGGAGAGAGCCCATAGTCATGCGCCAGATACGATGACGTGATCCAGAGGGTCATCAAGTTCATTTAGACGACCATGGTAACGGTATCATTGTCGCTGAACCTGTGGAGGAGAAGAGCGTTAATACTATTCTTAACCATGACACAAACCCGAGGCTTACCTAAGTTCTGAATATACGCTAAGCGATATTCTTTGGTGTTGAGTCCGCAAACCCTGCCGTCTACAACCCAGGGTTCTTGGACCAGAATAAGCTCTGCATCCACGGCTGCTAGTCGGAGGAGCAGAGCGACGGAGGCGGTTTTAGAGTGTCGCAAGTTAATTTGGATGACTCTCAGCATTGGGTAGAGAATCAATCATTGTCACATCAGCGTCCTCTTCGTCCGATAACGGAGAGGTTGCGCCCGCGTCAATATCAATGCCGTCGAAGAATTCCCGCACCAGCTCAGAATTGGACTTCTTGCTGGATGAGGATCGTCGAGAAGAATGACTGCACATGCTTCTACATTTGACGTCTTCGGCAAGTTCGAGGGGTCCAGGGGTAGGGTTGGCTGGAGTAGGATCAGATGGGGTACAGTTCTGTGGGATGGAACGGGATTTTCGGGGATGGGTTCTGTTGGGGGATGTGCGGCAGAGCGGGAATCCGGCTTATAGACCCTTAGCTCAATTGAGCTAAAAGCATATTTTATCACGCCCCCACTTGCAGTGATAAGTGGAAGTGACTCCTCATTCAGGATGATCACCGCCCTAGCGGTAATCACCCCACTGGTCAGCAACTTTAGCCACCCTCCAGTTGTGAGTGGGCAGGTCGGTGGTTCTGGCCTTGAGGATCCTCAACATGGTTTCCGGGTCTAATGGTTCGGTCGGAATTCTCGCCTTGGAACGGGTCCGGTTAGGAATCTGGTCTGGAGGGACGGCAGCAAGCTTAGCTCCTGACCAGACTTCACCAATCCTACTGATAGCCTCCGTTGAACGTCACAAGGCACGATTAGTGGCAAACGGGTGGAGCCAACGGAATTGATTATTTGGAGACTTTTTCACCCGTTATTTGATATTCGACGTTAAGGGTTTTGTTGGCATTGGCTGTCGAGTATAAAATGTACCTGCACCAAATAAATGTGAATTCTGCCTACCCGAATGGCGATTAAAACGAGGTAATCTACATCTTTATATTTTTAAGTAAAGGAAAATCCCCGGCTTAACAAATCAACTTACGGATTGAAGAAGTCAGGAAGGGAGTGGAACACTAAACTATATACAGTTTTGAGAAAAATCAACTTTATACCATCTGCAGCTGACCCCTGCCTATACAAGACGGTTGGTGAATGTTTAGTGTTGATGGCTGTATATATGGATAATATAATAATTGACTGTGAGGATAAGAAAATCGTTTTAGAAATAAAGCAACAAATATGCAGAGAATTTGATGTGACTGACAAAGGGCCATTACATCATTTCTTAAGGCCCCTGGACACGATCAAAAAATTTCGTCTAATAATGCATAAGTGTGAGTGTAGTGTGATTGAAGTTTAAAAGGAGACGTTCAAATAAATTCGTCAATCGTCATTTGCATTTTGATTTTGTAGTGTGCGCTTCACAAAATGTCCTTCGGATGATGATTTATTTATTGCTTTTAACATTTTGTGCAATTTTAAGGAAAATATGGAAAAAAGAAAAAAATTGGATGAAAAATTTCATATTATTTTCTTTTTTCTTCTCTATTACTTTTTCTTCCAGTTTTATACGCAACATTAATATTTTGCACTTAATTCTAATATAAATTTTTTCATTTTTGCACTTCTCCATGATGGCAAAAACGTTTACCAAACACAATTTAACGTCTTAAAAATATAATAAATAAAATATACACACACAAAATACATATATACACACAAAATATAAAATATACATTCACAATAAAAAAATATTTCTTTGTTTATTATTACATTATTCACAATAAAAAATATTTTTTCGTTTATCCGCGCATTGATGATGTGTTCATTATGACGATATCGAAGCAAATGAGATATTGCTTGTCAATCAGAATTGGAGACGATCAAATAAAAATTCGTCAAATGAAAAACCAAAATGTTTTGATTTTCATCAATCAAAGCCGACAACGTATACGTATATAATGACAACACGCACACAAATAAAACGTTGATGGTTTTATTTGATCGTCTCCAGGGGCTTTTACACAATATATAATCAATTTACTGAAAAAGTATGGAATGAGTGAGTGAAAAACGCTTTCAGCAGTGTTGCCAACTCCTTAAAAAACAAAAGCACCGTAAGCGGTTCAAAAACGGGTAAAATAGGTTAAAAATTATAATAAAAAAGAGTAAAAAAGCACCGACTATAATTTTAAATAATTGGCATAAAATAGCTGAATTTGAAAATACAAAATAAAAAATACAAATATAGTTTATTTTAAATTTATTATTAATATAAAGAAAAATTTATTTATTAACATAAAATAATTAATTCATTTTAATTAAACAATTCATTTAAACATAAATAACAAATAATTTTGTTGAGATCGTTTCAATATGTTAGTATGTACATTAATTTTCAAATAAATCAATATCCTCTTCTATGCCATCATTGGGCCACCAAACAGTTTTAATAAAATATTTTGTCTTCTTGTAAGTATCATTACTATTAATATTATTATAAACATGTGGTGGTAGTTGAAAACTGCTACAACATACATTTTCAAACTTTAAACCATATTTAATGTGTAACAGCGCATTTACTGAATTTAAGGTCAATCGGTTTCTTATTTTTGTTTTAAACAAACTCATCAAACTAAAAGTCCTTTCTACCTCAGCATTAGAATAAGGCAACGAAAGTAATTTGAAGACAAAATTAATGAGATCTATAAATGGATTTTCTCCCAAGGAATCTTTAAAGTTGTGAACTTCAATCTTGGAGAACTTTTTTCTGTTGCCGCACATACAGCTAACTGCATAGAGTGACACACGCATCGGACCAAGATCAAATTTTCAAGATTGTATTTTTGTTCAATTTTTCGGTGCAAACCATTGTGGGTTCCCGTTATAACCGCAGCATTATATGTACCTATGGCTACTAAAGTTTTAAAATCAAGTTCCAGGATATTTATTAAGCGCTCTAAGCCATATAGGATATCATCAGCAGTACCACCTTGTAAATCTATTAATCCAAGACATGATGTAAGAAACGCTAATATTAGGCTGAATGGAGCACATTTTATATAATCGACAACATTTTTTATAAAAAATGGAGCTATAACATTTGTTATAATTTGAGAGATCTTTGTTCTGTGTAATTTAAAATTTACAGCTTTACTATCCGAAAATATGTCAGTACAAATGTCAGACAAATGATCAATACAAGAAAAAGATGTGTGTACTGATGTATACAAACTTAAGTGGGCTTGGGCTTTTGATTTTCCTTTGGGTCCCTCGGTTCAAACGATAGCTCCGGCTGCAGCGTTATGTTTTTTTGTTTCACTATGTCGTAATAAATCGCAGTGCCGCGCATTTATTTCACAATGACAGCAAATACCTAATGCCCTCGAAGGGTCTTTTGTAGGCTTTAACCATTTCTTAAATGCTGGAGTAGTCTCCCAACCTTTCTATACTTTTGTCGATCCATCTAAATAAATCCAAAAAAGTTTATGAATATGTAAACATTTTTAAATATTTGTTATTAATTACTTATATTTCTAATTAAAAACTTCCAATTTTATACTTTTTTAAAATTAAATATTTTTTAGTACTATAATTCTTTGCAATTCTTAAATGTGTTAATTTTTAATTGATTGAAAACGTTGTAAAAAAATATTTAGTATATAAAAACTACATAATTGGACAAAAAAAATTAAATGCAAAGAAGTAAGTGGTTAAGAAATTCAATGTCAAAAAGAAATTAAAATAATATCATAGTTGCATAAAAGGCATTAAAAGGGTCGTTAAAAATTCAGTGTCAAAAAGAAATTCAAAAGTTTTATAGTTGTAAAAAAAAGCACTGTGAGAAATTTTAAAATGCACTATAAATACCCGTTTTATTATATCGGGTATTTGTTAAAAATGTACGGGTACTAAGTGCAAAAATACACCAAAAAATACCCGAAAAGCACCTAAATGGCAACACTGGCTTTCAGTACCACTGGACGCAGGATACCAGCCGCATTGTACTGAAAACTGTGACAAAGTTGATCAACAGCTTTATCAATTTATGGTAGGTGAGTTGATGTATCTGCCGATAACAATACGGCCAGACATTCTTCATTTAAGTCGCCGTAGTGTAGTAGCTAGTGTGTTGGCTTATTAGACGTAAAGCCAGGATTCGAGCCCCAGGCCAGACATCAAGACAAAATACAAAAAGTATTTCTTCGGCGACTTCCTCTCAGCAGATTTCTGGCAAAAACTCTGAGAGTAAATAAAATTGCCATGAAAAAGTTTCTCAAAAATCTGTCGTTCGGAGTCGACTTTAAACTGTAGGTCCCACCACTCATGTATAAAATTAACGCACACGACATAAGTGGTGTGAGAAACTAGGACGTTGTACAATGGGTCAATTAGACCTCCGGGTACTGTACTTGTCTTAATTGACAAATACACGTCCTCCAACCTAACCTAACTTTCTTCATTTAATTACCAAATTAGCCCAACGAAATTCTTATCCTCACCGAGAGCACATGCAGGCTTTGAAACATGTACTTAGATATTTGGCTGGTACGGTAGACCACAAAATACATTTCAAAGCTTCCGGAGATCCTTTGATAAGAGGCTACGTAGATGCTGATAAATATAATTTTAAAGAACAACAAAACTGATGAACGACCATGATTTTAATATGAAAACCAAGAAAAACTGTCCATTATTTTAAAATATTCAAACACTTATTAGTAATAGGAAAATTGTATAAAATGTATGGTTTTAACCAAGATGCAAACGAAAGTTGAAGATGTTGGAAGGAAAAATTAATATTTAATAGAGATAATACTATGCGGATACGAAGCATGAAATTGAAACTAGCAGGATTATTTGAACTAGTATTTCATACAAAACTTCATTATTATTTTAAAAACGATTTGAAAAAATACAAACAGATTTTAATACACACCAATGCTCATAAATGTCGCTATTAACCTAATGAACAAATGAAAGCAACAGGAGCATTCAAATATAGACGAATAATTAAACAATTATTTAAAACAACAACAAACATTTTAATAAATGGTTGTGGTTTATTGCTGAAATCACTAGATAATCGGAAATCAAACTATATATGTTGGGATGATCTTAATGAACTAGTTGGCAGACTACGTTTACTTCCCTCATCGCAATGTTCTAGTCACAACACTCATCAAAACGAAATAACCTCTATTATCGAAGAGCTTAAAGGATCTAGCATAATTTATTAGAAGAGTCAAAGAGATGACTTATATTAATAAATTTGAAGAAAGTTTTAATAGACATAATCATAACAGAAAAAATGTTGTAACCAAAAAATATATAACACCAATATATGATGATCTAGTTGATCAAATAAACAATTTAAAAAGTGAGGTAGAAAATTTTTATCTAAAACATGACAATGATATGAAAGTATTTAAGCAGGAAATATATAATGGAAATAATAAATACAGAAATAAAGTTATAGGGAAATTCAATAAAATTGAAAGTGAAATGAAAATGATTAACGAAGCTTTAAAGAAAATTGAAATTGAAGTTTTAAAGAAAATGAATATCTATAATCAAAGGTTAAATCATATTGAAGAATATCTGTTCAAATCATTCACTCTAAGGAAAAACTAAAAATTGAATCAAATACACACACACACTCATAAATAATATGGATTTGAATGCAGACAAAAGACAAATAGTAGAAGAATTACACATACAAGCTGGAAAAAATTTCAAAAGAAGACGGGTTGTAGTGAAGGGAATTGATGATTTATGGCAAGCTGATCTAGTTGAAATGGGCAGCTATGAAACGTATAATAATGGATATCGTTATCTTCTAACAGGTATAGATACTTTTTCAAAAAAAGCTGGGGCTGTTGCCGTTAAAAATAAAGGCGCACAAAACGTAACGGCTGCTACGAAAAGTGTATTCGATACATCAAAGCGAAAACCGAAAAACCTGCAAACCGATGACGGTAGAAAGTTCTTTTATAATCAATTTCAACATTTAATGCAATCTCATAAAATTAATCACTATTCAACATATAGTTCATTGAAAGCATCAATAGTTGAACGATTTAATAGAACACTGAAAGGGATGATGTGGAAAGCGTTTAGCTTTCAAGGAACTTACAAATGGATAAAGATATATCAAGAACTGATAGATAAATATAATAATACACTTCATAGAACTATTAAAATGACACCAAATGAAGTGAACTCTTTCAATGAAAAAACTCTTTTGGATACCGTCTACAATAACCTAAAGGTTTTTAGGAGACCTAAGTTTAAAATTGGAGGTAATGTTCGTATAAACAAATATAAACATATATTTGAAAAAGGATATACACCGAACTGGGCTACAGAAGTCTTCAAAACCAAAACTATAAGGAATACAAATCCTAATACTTACATTTTAGAAGACCATCGTGGTAGCGAAATTAAAGGTGGATTTTATGAATATCAACTTTTGAATACGAAATATCCTCAAACATATTTAGTTGAGAAAGTATTAAGGAGAAGAGGAAATATGTTGTATGTTAAATGGTTGGGGTTTTCATCGAACCACAATTCTTTGAGAAATTCAAATAATACATAATCATCATAATTATTATAAAACACTGTAATATTTGAAAATTATTCATTCGCCAGATATACGTTAAGATGTCTATTACATTAACTCTGAACGGAAATACATCAAAACTATTTGCTTGAACCAAATTATGTTTTGATACATATCACTCAATTCCGAATGACTATGAGAACAATTTGTTTCATATTGGTAATCATATTATAGAAATTCATGTGGGAAAATATGAATTGTCAGAGTTAGCTGAATTTCTAATTAGAAAATATAAAAAGTTGAATGCAAAAGTAAAACTTAATATTCAATCAAATTATAACACACTACAAACCTACATAAAGAGCTCAACTGATACGATATTTTTCGATAAAGAGTTCTCAATTGGATCAGTGCTTGGATTAAGAGAGAATCCTAAAGTCTGGTGAAGAACATAAAACAGACAAAACAATAGATATTACAAAAACAAACATTATTCTAGTAGAGTGTAATATTGTAAGCAGATCCTATATAAATAATGTTTCCGCTCACACTCTACATCAATTCGATGAAATTCGTTATGAACAGATATTAAGAACTTTTTTTATTAAATCAATTGGAAAGTGACGCATTAGTAAATGCAGAATGGTCACCAATCAATGGTGATTTTGATCTTCCGCTTTTGGATGCTTTTATTTTTGTGTTCCATTAAAAATGTTGTTCGGATTTGCTGAAGATTTCAATAAGATAAAAGTTAATTCTAATCACTAATTAATTCTTCTACGATCTAAAAATGATTCTCAAGTCTATAAATCCATTTTATCAACTGAAATATGTAAACTAGATATTTTAAATATAACATAGAAAGTACCACATATTCAACTTGCTGATGCCTATAAACTGGAAATGTATACAACTATCAACAGTCATCGATCTTTGAATATATCGTTTAGAAATTGGGATATGTATTATTATCCCTCTGTTCCCTCTTTCTACGTTTGTTGTATATTTTAGAAGTATTTGTTGGTTATATTTAATAAAAGATTTTCTTTATAAAAAAATAATAAAATCCACTTCTCACGCGTAGTTCCTGTGAAAAATTTGTCCAAAAAAAAAAGAATAAAACTCACTTTCTTGGTTTTTCCTCCTTTTTTCACAAACTTTATTTAAATTCAAATTTTTTATTATTCATAAACTTTTCTAATTTCACTCTTTAAGGTTCACACGGAAAGTTTTTAAAGATAATTAGTTGCAAGTTCAGCTTGTACAAACAAGAAGACTAAATTAAACGAATTACAGGATAATGTTAAAAAATACCAAAATTTCGATATAGTTAGATGTTAGATAAATGCTAAATTAAAATTATAACGCCCTCTATTGATCGCCAGGCATGGGATTTTGCAATCTCCGGACATAAACAATATTTCTTTGTCCTATTGAGAATACTGTCTAGTAATTCATTACCAATATCTTCTAACACTACACCAAAAATTGAATCAAATTCAAACAGTATTGGGTTCAACCTTATTCTTCCCAATAGTGAAATTCAAAAATAAATATCTCTTTCGTAATGTTAAAGAAAAGTCCAAAACTTGAAATAATAGATGAAGACTATCAATTAGATGAAGATGTAAATACATATAATAACAACGACTTCATCCTCCGAAATAATCGAAGTTGAAGGTAATAACAGTAGTAAAAAGTTTTTTTTTCATATTTTAAGCACGATTTTATAAAACCAGAAACAACAATAACTAATTCTTAACTTACAACTGACAAAATACCATCATCTTCAACATTGTCTCCGTTGGCAGCAGATACAATAACGAACAATATAATTACAGTTGATGATGCAATAGAAGCATTTCACAAAGAACTTATTGCAAAACAATGTAGATAGAGACAAATAGAAACAAAACAATCATTCTATCGACATTTTAATCTTCATAATGAAAATGTGGAAATACTTATTCGCTGTACCTACGATGAAGTATGAAAAACAGTATTTAAAATTAAGTTGTTTTGAATATCGTGAAATTGAACAGGAAAGAATTCTAAATAATGGTCAAATTGAGAAAGTTCGAGTAGAAGACTTGTCGCGACCATTACAACACATTAAATTATTAATTAAAATTATTAATCCTAAAAATTATACGCAAACATATAAAATGACTATTGAATAATAAAATATTCTTTAGTATACGAATAGACATTAAAGGAAACAGAGAATGAACTCTTCGTATCTTTTTAAAATAATCTTAACTATTCCAATTCAATTCCATACTGGGAATTGTAATAGACAGTCTTATTATGACTACTTCCAACAACAACAATAACAACAACGTCAACAAATTAGTAAAAATTTAATTTCATTGGATGGTGGCACAAGCAAATATATTAATTTTATAGTTAAAGTCCCAAACCAAACACTGTGCATAGGAATACACTTATCACTTCAACTAGATCCATCGTTAACAGCAGAAAACAACGATGCTAAAACTACAACAACAATTTCTTACTTGCGATATTCGCGGAGCAATGATTAAGGAAAAAATTTTACTGTAAATGAGCTAATCGTAGCATTCAGGCTTAACCTAATTAAAAAAAACTAATATAGGAGGTATTATATATATAAACATGAGAAGAGTTATGTATGTTTACGAGCGATCTTCAAATCATATAAATATTAAAACCATCAACATAAAAGATTATTCACACTACACATGAGCATACAGTAACAGCAGATCAATACAATGATTTTAAAGGAAATATACAACTTTTTAAAATGAATCTCGCATATAATTTCGGATGCAGATAAAATTAAACTGATCAACATTCAAACACAATTGGAGAATGAACACAACCTGGAAAGAATACAAAATAGACATGGTGAACATTTTGAGGATTGCGAATGGTCGAACTAAAACACATGCGTCCCCGACACCTGCCCTTGTTCATACTATAAGCACATACGATGTCAAGCTGAAACAAAATCTAGTAATATAATTAATTTTTAAAATCTCACTAAATGTAAAAAATGTGCTTTTAATAAATTTTCATTTTTTTCAACACATTAATTTTTCTTTTCATTTTTTCTCATACACATGTTTGCATATTGTTAAAAAGCTATAGTTATAAATTCGATATTTCAAATATGCAGAAAATAAAACAACAACTTTCCATATACATATGTACATATATAGTTTATTTTTTAAAATTAGAAAACTTTAATCGTCATATTTATTAACCTTAAAACAATAACTATTTTTTACATTTTTATATTTAGTTGAAGATGAAATATTACATACAAAGCTACAGTTATAAAGTTGATATTTCAAATATACAGAAAATAAAACTATAGGTTAGGTTAGGTTAGAGGACGTGTACTTGTCAATTAAGACCCGGAGGTCGAATTGACCCATTGTACAACGTCCTAGTTTCTCTTACCACTTATGTTGTGTGTGTTAATTTTATACATGAGTGGTGGGACCTACAGTTTAAAGTCGACTCCGAACGACAGATTTTTATTTATTGAGAAACTTTTCATGGCAATTTTTATTTACTCTCAGAGTTTTTGCCAGAAATCTACTGAGAGGAAGTCGCCGAAAAAATACTTTTTGTATTTTGTCTTTGATGCCTGGCCTGGGGCTCGAACCCAGGCTTTTGCGTCTAATAAGCCAACACACTACCTACTAGACTACGGCGACTTGAAATAAAACTATAACATTCCACAATGTACTCAGCGGTACATCACATGGTCAGAGATCCTCGGAACATTGGGCTCAGGAGCGTGAACTCAGGCACGACACGAACCTACTCACAATTAAAGGGTTGCCAACCCAAATACAATTTCACACACTGCATTTTAACAAACCTATCGCATAACCCCACATTACCGGGTGTAGTGGTGCCATAGACTTGCCAACCTAACATACTATTCTAACCAATTTCATCATGGGCAACAACCATCATATTAAAAAGGATGCATTTTTACACTAAATTTTACCATCCTATCGACCAATCGAACACTACCGAGTGTAGCATGGGCATGAGCCAAATTTTGTATGGAAAAAGTGAATTAGACAGTACATAAACATTCTACTGTCCCACAATCTTTCGACTTTGCTTTATGTTATTACATAATACCAGTAAATACCATAAGTTGGCTTATTTGAATTTAAAAAATAAATCATCAATTCCTAAATTAGAAATACAACTGTGTGCTAAATGATCTTGACAGTATTTATAACAGCCAACACAGTTCGAAAATTTTCGTTTATAAATTTTATTATTTGTAGTATTACAATATCATTATTATTTATTATATGCGTTAAATTAAATTATATTATTTTGAATAATATAATTAATTATTAATAATTCTATTTAATACAAAAATAGAATTAATGCAATGAAATTAAAAATATAAGAACCAATAAACGAAATTATTTACATTTGTACATGAAGAACAGATTGAATAATATATAAAACAAAAAATTATTGTGTTGAAATGTCCACTGGTAGAAAATCATGTCAACAAACTCTTGCTATATATCTCTTACAAAACCAATGATATTACAGCATACAGTTATCAGAACTGCCTTTACTTCGCTAACAGAAAATTTTAATTTGCCAAAACAAGATCTTATGATGGATTACAGAAGAAACTTTTTTGTGACAGAAACTCTAATATATGAAGATTTCGATGTGCCAACAATCAAAATAGATGGATATGCCATTCTAACCTAATCCCAAAGCTCTCTTTGCAACTTTCACCTTCTTGTTAGATATGAAACTTAAATATAAAATATATTAAATACAGGACAAAATAAGCTTACTTTTTTATAATCAGTTTTAATAGTTAATTATATAGCAATATGTAAATCAATTTAAAATTAAAAATTCAATAAATAAACCATTTTTATTCCATTTACATTCAATTTTTCTATTTCTATTTTCTATTTTTATTTTTTTATTTTTCTATTTTCTATGCTTTGTTCTAACACACACGACAACGAAAATACAAGTGCTTGATTTGTATTGTATTACCTTATTGTTCACATTTATTTTCTTTCGACTGAGAAGAATTAGTGAGCCGCAAATCAGCTTTTTATCGTTTCAAACGAACATGTTCGACATCGGGGGCCAGGCTATAAATTTCATTTGCATAGTGTCGTTTTCGTGTGTGTGTTTTGCTTTATGTTCTGTTTCGTTTTTATTTACATTCTTCGTTGACAGATGTCACGATTTTAACGCTTCAATAACTACACAAACGTACGCACGTTAACATACGTTCCTTTTTTCCGACTTCTACGCTTGGCTAACAGAGCCTTATCATGTAATCCTACAAGAATAATGACGAAAATCGAACGAGATATATTAACAGAAGTAATATAATGATTGACGGTATTCCTTATACAACTTGTAATACCCGTCAATTTCTTCAGAATATAATGCAAAAATATCATGATGACCCTATTGCATGGCATTAGAGATGAGCGATCCAGTGATTTTTGAAGAACGTTGTTCTCAGTGAACGTGATTTGTTAATCACTGTTCTTTATAACAGTGATTGTGATCACAGTATTCCAAAAGAAAACAATAATGACAATAACGTATTTTATTAAGTCGTAAGAAAGAGACAACTAGATACATACAACGAAAAGACTACTAAACAAAATCAAAGTGGTGTCATCAATGTTATTATTTTTAATGTAATTTTTTTTATATGAAGTTTGACAATTAAGTTTCACAGAAAGTTCATGTATAAAAGACAAAAGTAAATAATCAGCATCATCTAATAGTAATTCTGCCTCGCTCAAAATAAATTGAAATAAATTTAAGTATGTAACAATTTTGAAAGAACGACATTATTAGTAACTGTTATTTGGCAATTTCAATCACTGTAGTTACCAGTGAATTATCAATCACCGTGATTAAATCACAGTTTTGAAAATATCGCTCATCTCTACATGGCATTATGAAATTGATGAAATCGTAAAATAGATAAATAGTATTACACCATTATTTTACCGCTCAGGTATTAAAAACGATATTGCGCGGCTTTTAAAAGCTTGTGAGAAATGCAAGAAATGTAAATCGACAAATCATAAACCTACTGGATTGCTGAAACATTGTTGCTGTAGGACCGACTTCATAAACGCAAGTTGCAATTCATAATTTTAAAAAATGCGTATGCAATGCTAAACATGTCTTAAATGCAAGCTTGCATTGCAGACATTTGTTGCATTTTATCGGTATTTAGGAACGTCGCTATGCAACTTATCCATACAACATATGTTATAAAATTTAAATTTTTGATTTTGGAAAAATGGAGGTAACACAAAATTATTTACCCATATTGTTGGCAAGTGCTGAGGAATTATCTCAGGCTAAATCTTCAAAAAACATTGATTTGTTAAAGAAACTATTAAAAAGCAAAGAAAGAAGAGACAACTTTTATTACGGACAATAAAAATTCCAAGAAGAAAAGTGGTCAAAAATAAAAAAATTTTAGAAATGCATTGAACTAATGGATGATTACATTTTTTATTCACATTTCCGTATGGAAAGAAGCACCTTTAATGTAAGTACAAACGTATTTAAATACATATGTAAATCTGATTAACAATGAGTTCTCTATAATTTTAGAAGCTGATGACCATGATGAAACCTCTGTGGACTGAGTCACCAACGGGTCGTGTAGCAATTCTTCTAAAAAAAACATTGTATATTACAATTTGGAAGCTTGCAAATAACAACTCATTCCGACAAATTAGTGATAGATTTTGTGTGGGAATGGGCGCCACTTATAGAATTTTTATGAAAACGATTAAAGTTATATGTCCTTTAAAAGGAACAGTAATAAAATTAACCACAACTGAAGCTCAAAAAAATATATCTAATGGCTTTTCACAACGCCGTGACAACATATTTCCTTTTGTGTTGGTTAGGTGTTATAGATGGAACTCATATTCCAATATCACAACCAAGAAAGGATGCGATCAGTTTCTACAACCGAAAAGGGATGTTTTCCATCATTGCGCAGGTAATTACATATGACGATAACTTGTGTTTGTTGACAAATTTCATAAATTGGTTTTTACAGGCCGTTACCGACAGCGAAATGAAGTTTCTGGACGTGTTTATCGGTTGTCCAGGGCGATGTCATGATGCATCAGTGTGACAAAGAAGGCCACTTCGTAGGGCAATTGTTAGCGGCGAATTAAGCATTCCCCAAAATCACCACTTCTTAGGGGACGCAGCCTATACTTTGGAAACATTTCTCATGGTGCCATACCGAGATAATGGATTTTTAACAAGACAACAGAGTAAATTTAATACAATTTTAAGCTCGAACAGAGTATTTGTTGAACAGGCTTTCGGTATCTTAAAGCAAAAATTTAGAATTCTAAAATTCAATGGTGTACAACTTGCTCATATACCAAAAATGATTGTTCTAGTGTGTATGATTCTACATAATCTAATTATCATCAATGAAGGAAACCATAAGTACGATTCCCCAGAATTGGCCGAAGAAGATCCTGAATCCACTACAAAACGAGATGCCCTAGCAGCGTTGTTACAAAGTTAAACGATAGGATTTTTTATTCAAAGAAACGAATTTAATATAAAAAAATAATAAAAGAAAAGAAAACATAAATTATTTCGACTTTTACTTCAGTTAACATAAACAAAATGTAAAAGACAAAAACTAATTCTATTTTATGTCTTTATAGGCCATTTACACTACAGCGAAATCTTCAATTCAAATCTTGCTCAAAATCTAGATCGTTTACACTGGATTTATTTGACAGTAGCAAGATTTCATTTTAATAACAAAAACAGCTGACTAAAATTTAAAAGAAATAATAATATTTCCAAATTTAGTTTAATACCAAACAAAAATGAAAAATATAGGACATTAAGCATATATATACACATAAGCATATATATATATGTAATAATATATAAATATTAAACCGCACTTTAATACAGGTTCGTCATGGGTAATTCTGGGAGCAAGATATTCCTATTATTTCATATGATATGTTCATCGAAAAGCCGCCAAAATTTTCATTTGTTATGCTTAACCTCTTCAGGGACGATTTTTTATGGTGACAAAAAAAAGATTAAATTTTGTTTTCTTTTTAAATTATTTAATTTTATTTAAATAGGAATTCAGAAAACCAAAAAGGAATGGAAATTCACAAAAAGGAATAACGTCCAAATTTGTGGTCACTGATTTGATATGATTTCATACATTCCGGGCATATCAGGCATATATATTCTTAACATTTCTCACAAATGTAGAGAGTTCGTCTTACACAATTTTTGTCGTGACATCTGGGGGATTTTTCAGTTCCTTGTATTTAGGATAATGACCCATACCGTCCAGTCTAATTCCAGGATTCACTTTAGTCCAGCTTTTAGATTTTTTAGGTAGTGATGGTAAAACTTATTATATTAAATATAACTGATATTATTTTTTTTATTATCAGTGCAGACAAACGGTAAAATGTTTACTTCTGTTGTTGGAGGATTTGGTAGTCAATAACATACTATAATATTTTTTTTTTTATTATTATAATTATGATTATAAAAAATTAAACGTACACATATGTGGCCAAGGGCGTGAAGGGGTTAAAGTTTTGTTTTTAAATTGAAATGTCATTTTTTCCTGCTCAGCGTTGTATTTTTAAGTACTATTTGGCAAAACACATAGTTGCATTTGTATTTTTACTAGATTTTGAGTAGATTTCGCCGTAATCTACTAAATAAGTAGATTTTGTTTTGTATGGGAAATCTAGTTAAAATCAACTAGATTTGGCTCGAAATCTCATAAGTACTAGATTTCGCTGTAGTGTAAATGGCCTATTAGAAACTTTTTCAATTCCATTTCTTACTATAAATATATATAAAAAGGATATTTGTACTTTTGTTGAGATCACTTAATTTTTCGTAGTTATTGTACATTTGTTGGGATCACTCTGCAGCATCCTTCTCAGATTTTCTTAAATAAGGCACGTAGTTCTTTTAATTCTTTAACTTTTTTTTTCGAGTTCTAGTTTCTCACTTTCAATTTTAAGCATTTTAATTACAATTTCTTCTTCCCTTTTCGAATCTTTTTCTAAAAATTCAAGAATGTCATTCCTCTTTCTTTTCATAGATGTTTTGGGTGTATTTTCAGTCTCCTCTCTTAATTCTATGATCGGATTATCTTGTAGCATATTACTTACATCCTCCAAAGAATATTCAACATTCACTTCTTATAATTAAAAATACTCTTAAATGAAGAAAGTTGGTGTTGTTAGAGCTGATGTTGGGTATAGATGAGGTTGAGTATAGATGATGTTAGGTTCACAAAAAAAAAAAAAAACTGAAAAAATAGTCGATCACTCTGTCGATCTATAGCATAGAGATTTTAAATAGGTGCAGTTTCGGGAGCTAGGAATACCGTTTTCCAAACTATACCACGTTATAGATTGACCAGACTAATCCGTTACCCTAACGGATAAATTCCTCTAGGGTTATGGTATCGTTAGGATAAAAGTCTCACAAATTCCTCCCGACGTACACGTGACCTTAACAGGGAAAGGCACGCGACATATAAACTCCCGTAAGGATAGGTTCTTTTTGGCATAAAATATTTCAAAATCTCGAAGAAAATTTAAATTTAATTTTAAATAAAGTCTGACATTGTGGAGTTTATTCAGAGCAGTCCACCAGAAAGAAACACCATATAGGCGGTTGGGACCGATGACTGCAGAATAGATCCAGTGCATGGCCTTTGGGCGGAGACCCCATCTGGATCCAACTGCAGTAGTAAGCAGCATAAGCCACTTTGCGCGCCCTAGCAGCCAGATTCGCCCCCCAGTTGAGTTTGGGATCGAGGATCAGATATTTAACTTCGGGACTCAACGTGAGTCTGGTCTCGCTTATACTTGGAAGGGTGAAAGTCGGAACCTTGTATCTCCTACTGAAAAGAATCGGTCTTGGAGGAATTAACAGATAGTCCAAAATTCCCGCACCAGTCTAATACAGTCGACATCGCTAAGTTCAGCTATGGTGTTATTACCAGCGGATTCGAGTCTTCTCAAGGGTTAGTTGACTGTGAGATTCCAGAGAAATGGAGATAGAACACCGCCTTGCGGTGGACCTCTACAGAAAATTCTCTGATAATGTGCAGCCCCCACTGTGAAGGTTATTATTCTCGACTTAAGGAGAAGCTTAATAAACCTGACCAGATTCTGTTCCAGGTTAAGAGAATTAAGAGCCCTAATGACTCTCAGCATCGGCATGAGAATCAACCATTGTCGCACCGGCGATTAATACGCGTCAATATTAATACAGTCGAAGAATTCTCTAACCAACTCTGAGTTGGATATTTTGCCTATCGAGAAACTTTCTGAGGAGTGGCTGCACACACTCCTGCATTCGGCATCCTCAACAGCAGGGTCTGATCTCTGAGGCTCTAAGACGGCGTCAGAAGGGATGGTGTCCGATGAACCGTGGTCCAATGGGATGGGGTTCGACCGCGGCTGTGAGAGTGCTCGAGAATCCGATTTGTAGACCCTGAGCTCAATTGAGCCGAAGCCATAGTTTATCACGCCCCCTCGGGCGTTGATAAGCGCGAGAGATTCCTCATTCGGGATGATCACCGTCTCGCGGTAGTCATATTTTTATTTTTGTTTATTTTAGTTATTTCATTAATTCTATATATGGGTGAATGCATACAATACACCATAGAACGGAGGTCGGAGCAGGCTATCAGTTTAATGTGTCCGTAAAACTGGGTGAACAACCAGATGAGGGACCGGGGTTAGAGTTCACAACCTCGAGGAAGACATCGAGGAGTGCGCGTTCCACCAGCCTCCACCTAGTGGGGGCGATGGATATTTGAGGAATTCAACTGACAGAACAAACTAGAATCTGGGCATTAAACTGTGCTCAGAATTCTTGGCGAAAGATGGAATGAAAATATTGGTCAGTTTTAAAAAATCTAAAACCACCTAATAAAATCAAAGAATTTGAGCTGTATAATGCTACTAAATATTTAAAACGTCCTGCGAAAACTAACATTCCCATCAAAAATTAGCTTGGTTTATGGTTTAGAAATGACTTGGAGAAATCTGTAATCTTTGCAGATCATTTGAAGAAAACTTTTAAACCAAACTGCACCAATGGAAATGGTAACAGTATTTTAAATTTTTTACATGTAGCGTGTCAAATGGATTTGCCATTAAAAAGTATATCTCCAAATGAAACCAAATCGGAAGAAATGGTGTTAAACAACAAAAAAAAGACCAGGTTATGATGAAATAGATGCAATTGCAATCAAATGCTTACCAAAAAATGGAATAATATTGTCGACATTAATATTAATCTCAATGAAAGTTACAGAGGTAATAATGGTTTTAAACCAGGCAAAGCAATAAATAATATATTTTCCTATAGGCCAATTAGTTAACTGCCCATTTTTTCAAAAATATTTGAAAGACTCTTATAAATCGCTTACTACCAGTTCTAGAAAAAAATAATATAATTGCGGACCATCAATTCGGCTTTCGACTAAAGCATGGTACGCCGGAAAAAACCCAACGTATCTGTAAAGATATAACTGATGATTTCGAAAAGAAGAAATACTGTTCCGCTGTATTTTTAGATAAACAACAGGTATTCGAGAAAGTCTGGCAAGTAGGGTTGTTATATAAGTTAAAGCTACTATTTCCTGCCCCATTTTATATGTTCTTCTTATCGTATTTAAGTAATCGATATTTTTACGTCAAAATTAACAACAATATTTCCCAAATGCTTAAAATTGAAACCGGTATCCCTCAGAGCAGCGTTTTAGTCCTGTGTTACATAACAATTTTACATAGCTGACATAGCAACTACAGAAGATGTAACGATAGCAACATACGCTGATGATACAGCTGATGATAATAGCGTTCGAAGCTTCAAATAGATTACAAATACAGCTAGATAAGACATTTAACAGATTCTGTTAATATTTCCTTTTGATCGAATTTGCTTATTATTGTAAAATAGATTGCAAATAAAAATTATAATCAAAAAAAACTTTAGCAAAACAATTACTTATAGAAAAATTTTTACTTCATTTTCCTATTTTGATAGTAGAAATATTGAAAACATCATTAAAGTTGATGTCGATATATAGTGCAGACAATATTGCTAATGACCCTTAGACACATAGCAATGAGATTAGTATGACAGGCCGACTTCCTAAACCCAATTTACAATGCATAGGGTTCGGTTCGTAAACTCATATTTGAAATATTTAGCAATGCCTTATGTTCCTTTTTGTGTTACAACTCAGTTAGATGAATATCAGTTTTACTTTATATGCAAACGGTTGCAGTTGTTTAAACATGCGTTTTATGTATGACTCAACATTTATATTCCTTAATCCCAAAACATTTCTCTGCAATGCAAGTTTGATGTTAATATATGCTTTACACTACGTACTCAATCTTTTAAACTATTTGACAGTATTTAAGTTAGAGAACGTAGAATTTAAAAATGCAAGAACATTAAAAAGGTTCAAAGTACACTTAGAACGTTATAGAATGGAGGCGTCGATATGAAAAAGTAAAATTTTGTAGGAAAGAAAAAAGATCAAGTATATCATACCAAATACAGATCTTCGATTCGGAACAAACTAAGTATCTTACGGTCATAATTTGCCAGCCCAGCTACGGCTGAACAATTCCAAAGTTTTTTCCGAAGATGCGCAAAATACACCAGTAGTTTTGCCGCAGTTATTACAAATTATAGCTGACATCCTGCAAAATTCGTGCTTCGTTCCCAAATTAAATGAACTAAATATTTTTAGGACGCAAGTTGAAATAAGCTGTGAGCCTGTACATTCGTGTCATTTTTATTTTAGTTGTAGTCCTTTGTAGAAAATTAAACGCTGAAGTATTGAATTCTGAATTTTTCGTTGTTTCGTAGGCGGTACGGTTGCGATTCTCCGACGAAAATTACTTGATTTATTGTATATAGCTGTGCTTTATTATTTTTCACTTTATGAATGAAATTCAGACCTAATCGCAGCTATATTTCTGCGCTCATTGATTTCAGAAGAGTTGCGATTAAGGATGGATTGTTATCGTATTGTTAACAATACGAAATCATTTTTGGTTTCTAAAACATTTGATACCGTTAATCATACTATTCTGTGCCAAAAGTTAAAACACATGTGCCATCTTTTCAATACTGCTGTTATGCTAATCTCGTCGTATTTACAGGATAGAATTCAATTTGTATATCATGATGGTAATAAATTTAACAATTTTTAAAAATCCAGAGGCGTACCACAGAGCTCGATACTTGGTCCACTTTTATATTCAATTTATTCTAATGATCTGACATCTAAGTTGAAGTTCTGCAATGTACAAATGTACGCAGATGATGTTCAGCTATACATTAAATGCTTGCAGTCTGATATTACAAATTGTATAGACAAAATAAATTGTGATCTGCATATGTGTTTCAATAGGTGTCGATTAAAGGCCTTTGCTTCAATCCGAAGAAATCGAAAGCTTTGACAATAGACAAGTTAAACTCTACAGCACAGCTTACACCATTACAGATTAATAATACTACAATCAATTCTACAATTCTTTCCAAAACCTACCAAAATGATTCCAATCCTACCAAAATTTGAATTTAAATAATTATAGATTATTCAGTATGAAATTAACGTTTTATTGTTAAAATTAGCAAAAGAATTTCGTATATTTATATAACATTTAATGTGTTAAAAAAACACAACAATTCATTTTAAAACTATAAAAATAAAGGAACATAAACATAGTGTATAAAATTAAAGCTAAAAACATAACAAATTTATCTTTAACATAAAATTAACATAAATAATTTGTTTATAAATATTTAATATACTAAATATAGTATATTATTTAAAAAAATTTAATTTATAATTTTCAGGTATCATTGAGATCTTTTTTTGCAGACCAAGGTATGGAAGTCTAGAGCTTTCTGATTGAAATTCTTTATTTAAGGCGTTTATTATTGGTAAAATGTATGATAAGAGCAGGAAATAAGTTTTAATTTTGTTTCCCATTGAATTTGATAATTCTGCTGATCGAATGCCATTAACTTCTAATGAACATGAAATAAAATAAAGTCTTAGACTATCCCATTTTTCGATGATTCTAGAAATTATACCTTCTAATGAAAGCCATCTTGTTGAACAAATGCCTAAAATTTTATAGGGCTTTACGGAACAATAATCTTGAAATTCATTGAATTCTGTAATTCTTTTTGGGCTTTGAGACGTTTTTAGACCTAAAAATAAATAATACTCCAAACATTAAATCTTACAGATATTAATTGTATTTTCCTTCCAAAAAATAAATGAAATTTGAACAAACCAACCAAACTACCAATCGTAGCATTTTTAAATAAAAACTACCAATTTTGGTCCAATTGGACCAAAACGGCAACGCTGACTAAATTGAAACAGTACATAATGTTAAGAATGTAGGATTTATCTTTAACAATAGCTTTAAATGGTACAACCATGTAAATGCTATTTGTGGTAAAACGGTTGTCATGTTGCTAAATCTTTGGCTAACGCAATATTTTGCTCCATTTATATATTATGTATTATATATATATATAATTTTTAATATAAATATAAATTTTTGTAATTTCTCAAACTTGTTATGCCTATATCCTTAGCAGTACTATTAAGTAAGATAATATCTTGTAGTACTGTGCGTACTGTTTACGCTTGAATAAATAATATACTCTCCCAAGCGAGGAAGAGAGAATTGCTTTTTAAATAATATTCCGAAATGTTCGAACCTTTTTAATGTTATGGATATATAATAAGGACTATGTTGACAAGCTGAGAATTTATGCTAAACAATATTCAGTGAGCTATTATGTTATGGTGAAGAATTTAAATCCGCTAGGGGTGGTATCTCGGAAACTTATACCGAAATTTAAAGAGACTTGTACGGTAGCGAAAGTTTTACGAATCGGTAGATAATTATTTACTTAAAGCACAGGTTTTTTCGTTTATAAGCCACACATCAAATTAGCTATATAATCCAAAAAAATGTTAAAGTACTTCCATCTCTTAGTGGAATTCAAACAAAATATTTGTTGTATAGTGAATTAACTATATTGTCCATTTTTACTTAAACGATATAGGAATGCGAAGCAAAAAATCGAAATCACATATAGTTCAATTGACAAATTTTAGTACAATGCACTATGTTTGGTATTGACATAAAAATTTAAAGTTGCCCGGCCAGGCATTAAATAATGGCCTTTTTTGTTAATGTGTTTGTAAAACTATACTCACACGTATAGACCGGGAAGAGTTTGAAGAATATCAAAATACTTTTGATTTTCGCTAACTGCATTGCATAAATCATATCGCACACCCAGTACTCAAAATTTTCATTTTTCAGAAATCGATTAAAAACTATTTTTGACTTAAATAAAAATAGTTAAAAACAAAATCTTTGGACCATTTAGTAGAAAATCTATAGAGATTATGATTTAAATAGTTTTTTCATCTTTTTTTTAAATTTACACAATAGATAATAAAAATTTTTTAGTTGTGTCTATTTTGATGATGTATTATTTGCACAAATTACCGAGTTATTTTAAGTTATGTCACTTTAGCTGAATTCTTGTCAAGTTGTGACACTTTTGCTAAATTTAAAAATTAAAAAAATCAAAGTAAAATTTTGAAAATATCAAATTAATTTATTAATTCGAAAATACATGTAAATTTAAACTATAAAATTCAAGAACTTTAAGTATAAAGAAATTTAATTTATGTATTAAACAAAGACATACAAACTGAAATTATATACTTTATATAGAAAGAAAATTTGTAATTTTATTCGAAAATACATTTGGAACTAAAAATTTATACTTCAAGAACAATACATACATACATAATTGGCCATTACAACCCTTCAGTCAGGATTACGGCCTAGCTTCTCACACCACTCATGTTGTGTGCGTTAATTTTATACGTGAGTGGCGGGACATACAGTTTAACGTCGACTCCGAACGACAGAATTTTGAGAAACTTTTTCATGGCAGTTTATTTTACTCTCAGAGTTTTTACCAGAAATCTGCTGAGAGGAAGTCACCGAAGAAATATTTTTTTTTCATATTTCATTTTTGATGTCTGACCTGGGATACGAACCCGGGCTTTACGAATAGTAAGCCAACACACTACCTACTACACCACGGCGACTTCAAGAACAATATACAACAAAAAAAAAAAAGATTAAAAAAAAAATTAAAAACTATATTCATAGTTATGTAAGTATAAGTAAAAGCATTTCAAAAACTTTAAACATAAAACAAAATAATGCGACAACTTTATTAATATATTGTTACGTTTTCACCTTTTTAAAAACGTTTAAATATGAGTTCGTTAATTGCAACAAAGTAAAAACAAATATGTCTTTAGTTTTTCTTAACTCTCTTTATTATTTACACTACTTTTGTGTACCACCGTATAGAACTTAACGATACAACAATAATAATCTGTTTATTCACTGTACTAGTTCACACAAGTATTCGCTAGAAATTTACAACCACGACTTATTTTGTTCACACGCAACTTCACCCAAGGCTGACTGAATTAACTCTGACTGCTGCTTGCTTTGTCCAGCCCTTTTATAGTCCGCACGCACGTATGATCAGTATGATGAACGTTCTCGATGTGGAAGGTTCTCGCTCGCACAGAATATACACAGAATTGAAACCTTTGACGTTTAAAAACGTTCAAAGCAGCACTTTAACCTACCTCGTAGAGTGAGAAAATAAATATTTTAATGTTTTGCGAATCAAATGTGTTAGAAGCAACAGATATACAGAGTGAAAACTGGCTGTTAAAGTAGAAAAATTAAATGTAAATAAAGATTTATTTTGTGTTAAAAAAGGGATAATTTGGAATATTTTTTAATTTCTTCAATGAAAAGTTTAAGGATTCTTAAATAATTAAATATTGATCGAAATGTGTGTGAATTTCGGTCACAATGAATATAGTTTCTTGTGCAAGAGGTAATTAAGAAGCTAAATATTACAAGATCAAAATAAGACGTACTGCTCATAAAAAATGTTTCTTGCTGAAAGTTGCCAATATTTTTTAATTTATTGAAAGAAAAAGTTAAAGTTGTTATTGTTATTAGTTGTTTTTATTATTTATTAATATTTTAGACAAAAATTACATTTTTTATTAACTCTCGCCAATATAAAAAACCACCCCGAAAACTAAAAAAACATAAATAAACAAAACAGAGTTACAATCAAAGAGAGACAGAAATACTTTTTGGTAATATTTGCTGTCTCTTTCTCCATGGAATGTTAAACGTCAAACTCTTGTTTCTATTCTGTGTATATTCTGTGCTCGCTCGCGTCTTCTCGAGAACTCTATTGCTAGTACATTGTTGTTTGTGTACTTTGCTTATGTTGTCCGTTACATATTTGTCGTAGCTGGTTTACTTTATGTTGTTATTGCTACGTGGTTTGTTGTACACATGTGTGTGTGCAGCTTTAGATAATCAACACGTTCGTTGTATTCTTAGTGTTAGTGCGTATTTGTGCCGTGTGTATTGTGTTGGTGTTGCTGGTAGCTTTTGTTTGTCGTTTTTATTGTTAAACGATATTAGGTCGTTTCGATTTATGTAACACTGTCGCCCACTTAAGCCTGTTCGTCCCGAATAGGCTATTATCTCTTTTCCCATATTTTGCCAGTCGCTCTATGTGTACGACCTTCATTTTTGTTCGGGGGCTGTTAGCTTTCTGTATCCTGTACACGACATCGTTTAACCGCTTAATTATTTTATACGGTCCATCCCAGCTGGTTTGTTGCTTGGGAGATAATCCCTTCTTCCGCTTTGGGTTGTATAGCAGCTCATGGAAGCCCTCCGTGTTTGCCGCACGATCATACCTGGCTTTCATTCTATCACTGACCATTTTTATACGGGTGCGCACAAACTCATGAAGTTCATTTAGGCTTTCGTCTTTTCCACTGTATGTGGCATCCCTCTCTGTGCCGGGCTTAACACCAAACTCTAAGTCACCGGGCAGCTTTATCTCAGTCCCAAAGATAACCTTGGCGGGTGATCTAGATGCTGAATCATGGACCGCGGATCGGTACGCCAGTAGAAACCTCGGAATGTGTTCGTCCCAGTCTTTCTGTTGCTCGCTCACTACTTTTCGCAAGTATTCCTCCAGGGTTCGGTTAAATCGCTCTACCATTCCGTCTGACTGTGGGTGAAGAGGCGTCGTTCGAGTCTTCTTAATACCATATACTTCGCACATTTCCTTGAATACAGCTGACTCAAAATTTCTGCCTTGATCGGAATGTAGTTTTATTGGAACCCCGTAGCGGCATACCCAGTTGTTCACAAAAACGTTAACTATTGTGTTCGCCTCTTGATTGGGTATGGCATATACTTCCGGCCATTTGCTGAAGTAGTCCATCACAACGAGATAATATCGGTTTCCGGCATTGCTGACTGGAAAAGGGCCTGCAACGTCCATCGCTATCCGCTCGAAAGGTGCGCCTGAGTTATACTGCTGCATCTGACCTCGACTTCTTCTTGCTGGACCTTTAGCTTCAATACACTGGGTGCAGTTTGCTATCCAATCCGCCACTGCTTGTTGACATCCAACCCAATAAAAACGTTGTTTAGCCTTTCCAGCGTCTTGGTCACTCCAAGATGTCCTCCGCTAGCTCCATTATGGAACTCCTTTAACACTTCTTTCATTTTGGAGGAAGGCACTACCATGATGAGGTCTTGCCATCAGCGCTTTCCCAAAGTCGATATAGGCACCCATTTATGATATTTAGGCTGTCCCATAGTGCCCAATATGCTTTCGTAAGAGGACCTTCTGCGGATATCTCATTTCTTGTGGGTCGTTTGTCCTCCTCCTTCGCTGCTATTACCTTCGCCAATATTGGGTCACTCCTTTGTGCTTGGGACCAGTCTTCATTGGCTTCAATCCGCGTTAGCCGGATATCGACGATGGATTCCTTTTTCTCAGCTTTCACGCAATGTTTACACTCCAAATTACAAGGTCGGCGTGAAAGAGCGTCAGCATTTCCATGTTTTATGCCCCTTCGGTGTTCAATGCTGAAGTCGTAAGTCTGGAGGAGTTCAATCCAACGCGCTAACTGTCCTTCGGGATTCTTGAATTGTAGCAGCCATCTCAGTGCGGAGTGATCCTTAGCAGAAAATTTTGGCCATACAGGTATTTATGGTAATGTTTGATGCACTCCAGAACTGCCAGTAGCTCTCGTCGGGTCACACAATAATTTCGTTCAGGCTTTGACAATGTGCGACTATAGTAGCCTACGACTTTCTCTGTTCCATTGACCACTTGGGAAAGTACACCACCAATACCATATCCGCTAGCATCACTGTCTAAGATGAATTTTTCTCCTGGGACTGGATTCGCCAAAACTGGTGCAGCACACAATAGGTCTTTTAGTGTCTGGAACGCCTTCTCCTGTGGCTAACCCCATTGATAGATTTTTGACTTCTTGGTGAGCTCATGTAAACTTGCAGCCACGCTGGCAAAGTTAGGCACAAAGCGTCAGTAGTATGTGCATAGTCCCAAGAAGCTGCGTAGTTCAGGAAGATTCTGGGGACGAGGCCAGTCCTTTACTGCTCGTATTTTATCTTCATCGGTGGATATGCCATCTGCTGTGACAAGATGCCCCAAATATTTCACCTGCTTTTGGAAAAATGCACATTTCTTTACGCTTAGTTTTAGTCCAGCCGTTGTTATTCGTTGCAGAACTTCTCCCAGGTTCTTGAGGTGTTCGTCGAAAGTTCTGCCCATCACTATTATGTCGTCGGGATACACCAGGCAAGTCTTCCAATGCAGTCCCTTTAGTACACGTTCCATAAGCCGCTCGAATGTGGCCGGAGCATTACAGAGTCCAAATGGCATAACCTTAAACTGCCATAAGCCGCCGTTCGCACTGAATGCGGGTTTCTCTTTATCCTTGTCTGTAATCTCCACCTGCCAATACCCGCTTTGTAGATCCAATGTGGAGAACCATTTTGTTCCGGCTAGCGTGTCGAGTGTGTCGTCAATTCTTGGTAGCGGGTAACTATCCTTTTTGGTGACATCATTCAGCTTCCTGTAGTCTACGCAGAATCTTGTACTGCCATCTTTCTTCTTTACTAAGACTACAGGTGAGCTCCACGGACCCGAAGATGGTTCGATTACACCGCTCTTCCTCATTTCGTCGACTAACTCCTTGACCTCATTATGCTTCGCCAGCGGTATGCTTCTGGGTGCCTGCTTTATCGGTCTCGCTTCGCCAGTATCAATTTCATGTTTGACCATGGCTGTTCTTCCTTGCCTTTTGTTGTTCGTGGCGAAAGCGAAAGCATACCTCTTTAGCAGCTTTTTGGCTTTGTTTTTCTCTGCAGCTGCTAAACCTGCTATCCATTTCTCCACATTTCCACCAAATTCCTTTTGATCCTTGGCTGACATATCGGCAGGTTGCGGCATTTGTTCGCTGTTTATTACCGCCTCCACTGGAACACATTGGCCCACCTCTGAGTTTTTACAGACGACTCTTTCATGGCCTGATAGATTTAGCACTCTCACCGGGACTATTCTTTGTTCTGTGGATTTGACGAGGGCCTTTGCTGATATTAAATCCGTCTGTATTTCTGCTGGTGCAACAACCCACAAGCGGTTTCCCACACAATCTCCATCCATACGCCCCCATATCAGTGATTCACTCTGAGGTGGCAATTTGAGTTGTTCGACCGCAACTATCCTTCTGGCGTCCACTTGGTGCTTGTACCCCACGTCTAGAGGTATCTCTACATTTCGCCAACTCATAATCTGTTGCCCAATATTCAAATTGAACTATCATGAAATCGGCACCAATTATAACCTCGTCCACAATATCGGCAACAATAAAGATGTGACTTACACTAATGTTGGCTATAGTCACCTTCGCCTCTGTTTTCCCGTGGACGGTGGCAGACTCTCCCGTAGCTGTCCGTAGTCTTACATTGCTAAGTGACTCACACTTTCCTTTCACTACATCTGGTCTGATGATAGACTGCGTCGCCCCGGTGTCTATAGTGAAGGTATGTGGTCTGCCATTTATGTGTCCGCACGCCGTAAGATTGTTGTTGTTCTGTTGCATCACTGATATTGAGATTGTGGGGCCATCGCTTGTGGGAGCTAGCACTTGCCCCTCAGTGCTAGCTCGTTTTAGTTTAACGGGGACTCTTGTGAAGATGGTTGGTAGTTCGCCCGTTTCTTATTCCTTGATGGTGAGGTGGATCTTGATCTCTTGCGTGGCGTTTTGCAGTTTCTTTGGAAATGACCGCTCTTTCCACAATTGAAGCATTTAAGCTTAGCCTTTTGTCCGTTTTCTTCTAAAGCTTGCTTCACCATCTCCTTAACTTTAGTTAAAAGGCATTCATCTTCCTCCACTACTTCCATTTTTCGCACTTTGTAACTGGTGGTCTTGAAATTGTGCGAGCGGTCTCTTGGGCTAGTGCGAAGGCCACGGTCTCCGCAAAGGTTGTCTTCTGCGTAGAACATACCGCTAGTTTAATGTCAGGGTCTCGTATACCATTGACAAACGCCTCGGTCTTAATGTTGTCTATCAGCGGGTGGTTTTCTCCGGGGTATGTAAGCTGCACTAATCTCTCAACCTCCATTGCAAAGGCTTGTAACGACTCATTAGTCTTTTGCGCCCGGCATCTCAACTTCATGCGGTATAGTTCTCGTTTGTGCTCATTGCCAAATTTACGCTGCAACGCCACCATTAAGTCGTTGTAGTTGTTTCGGCTGCTGGCTGACATGGTTTCTAGAATCTCAGCTGCGACACCTTTTAATGCCAGAATTAGTTCTAGAGCCTTCTCTCCATCGTCCCATCCGTTTCTGCTGGCTACTGTCTCAAATTGGAATTTGAATACGGATAAGGGTGAGCTGCCATCAAAGCAAGGTGGTTTTATCCTGCCGGTACTTTCGGATACAACTCGCACTGGTTCCGGTCTCTGGCTCTGGATGTTGTTGATCTTCTCTTCCATTATCACCAGTTTTCCGTCGACGGTCTTTCCCAAATCGTTCACTTTCGTGTCGACGGTCCTTTCTAAATGTGACATTTCCTGCAGCTTCCCTGATGTCGCTTCGAGCTCCTTTTCGATTTTCGTCAAAATTGCTGCTTGCAATTTCTGGTTTTCGGCTCTAGAAGCTTCTTGCACTTCAGCTAGAAGTTTTTGATTTTCGGTTCTAGAAGCTTCTTGCACTTCAGCTAACAGTTTTTGATTTTCGCTTCTAGAAGCTTCAAATAGTTTCTGGTTTTCGGCTCTAGAAGCTTCTTGTGCATCCGTTAATACTTGCATCTTTTCCATCATAGCGGCTAGCAACGTATTTATGTCGATACCGCTAGGGTATCCTCTTCATCCTCGAACTCGTGAGAATCGATGTCAATGCCCTGAAGCTGCAGTTGTTCCCTTAATCGCCTTTGCAGCTCATTCTTCGTGCCCGTTGTTGGCAGCTCTAGTTTACCCAACTCTCGTTTCAGTCGTTCCACTCTTAACTCGGAGAGTTTTTATTTTTATTTTTACTTTTGGATTTTGCAATCCCACTTCTGACACCAATTGTTACGTTTTTACCTTTTTAAAAACGTTTAAATATGAGTTCGTTAATTGCAACAAAGTAAAAACAAATATGTCTTTAGTTTTTCTTAACTCTCTTTATTATTTACACTACTTTTGTGTACCACCGTATAGAACTTAACGATACAACAATAATAATCTGTTTATTCACTGTACTAGTTCACACAAGTATTCGCTAGAAATTTACAACCACGACTTATTTTGTTCACACGCAACTTCACCCAAGGCTGACTGAATTAACTCTGACTGCTGCTTGCTTTGTCCAGCCCTTTTATAGTCCGCACGCACGTATGATCAGTATGATGAACGTTCTCGATGTGGAAGGTTCTCGCTCGCGTCTTCTCGAGAACTCTATTGCTAGTACATTGTTGTTTGTGTACTTTGCTTATGTTGTCCGTTACATATTTGTCGTAGCTGGTTTACTTTATGTTGTTATTGCTACGTGGTTTGTTGTACACATGTGTGTGTGCAGCTTTAGATAATCAACACGTTCGTTGTATTCTTAGTGTTAGTGCGTATTTGTGCCGTGTGTATTGTGTTGGTGTTGCTGGTAGCTTTTGTTTATCGTTTTTATTGTTAAACGATATTAGGTCGTTTCGATTTATGTAACAATATTAATTAAGAACGTGCTTATAGTATTTTGATTAAGTCCTTAAGGTCATTTTTTTTCTTTCGGGTAAAGGAAAAATACTGGAATATGCTTTTGTTAAACTGCGACAGTTTATGTAACTTATACGGTCGTCCAGTTTTCTTAGCAATTGCTATTAAGCTAATATACTGCTCTGGTATGTAAATGGGAATGCAATTAACATGCCTTTTAATCTGTTTTTCGATTACACTATGCACGTTATCTCCTTCATTTTGTGAATGTCCTGTTATTAAAAACTTATGGGTTAAGCTTTTTATATAATATTTTTGAACTGCACAGCTATACATGAAAATCCACGTCTTCGGCATTGCTTTCCTTTTGTATTTCACTTTCAATATAATGCAGGACACAGCTTCCGATTTCAAATGATGCTCGATATTCTTCTATCTAGCTCCAAAAAAAACATTCAATGTTTCTTGCGTAAAGGTCACTTATGGTAAAATTGTAGCAGTTAATTTTGTTTTTATAATAAAAACTATATATCAAGCCCTTTGGCAAAGGCAGTACTGCTTGTAGATCGTACACAGCTACATGAGATTTTTTCTTGTCCTCTTCTTTCTCTTTTCGCGACAGTTCCTTCTCTTCCTGGTGTGATTTCTAATTTTTGCATTTTTGTATGTTTCGCAAAATTCGCACTGATCCTTTTTAGGTTTTTAGGTTTATGTTATGTTATGTTTGCGGAAGTTTTCTGTACATGAGTATCGATATTTTGGTAGTATAGGTTCCACATTACCTGCTATATATTCTCTTTGCCTTTGCAAATTGCCAAAGCTCCAATAGCTATCAAATAATTTTTGTAGGTCAATCCCACTTATTTGATCAGTACATCGCAATTTTCCGGAATTTCTTAACAATTTTGCCTTCTTAGCACTCCAATTTCGTATATTACGACGTCTTTTTTACCCTTTTTATTTATGTTATCATCTAGATCCTCCTCATCTACAGTACTATTTGAATTTGAAGAATCTTCGCAATTTGAATTATATTCATCATCAGAGCTTGCTTGGAATGGGTCCTCAATACTATCATCAGATTGCGGGGATGGACAGTAACTGCTTGTTGCAAGTCTTGCAATCCGCGTCTTACATACCGTGGTAAGAACAGATGAATAATTTTCATCTTGGGACATTGCCTTTGTTTAATAACAAAAAATTTTCTAAAGTGACCTAAGTCAAAAATCTCTTTTTTATAGCAACAAAATGATTAAATTGCTTCGAAATAAAGTTTTGTTTTATTTCATAATTAATTGCCATGCTTTGCATTTGAAAAACCGTTAATTTTCTAAAACTGAAATACAGAAATTAAATAATAATGTTTTTTCTTTAAAACCGTCCTAACTAAAAAACTTAATATTTTTTTCATCTAAAGCGTCACAACAAAAAATAATAGAAATGAATCGTACTTACCTCCATGAGCTAAACTGACAGAAGTCTAATTAATATAAACTCCAACAAAGATTTATTTTATTAAAAGTGTCGCAATTCGAATTAAGACTATTTAGCACTTAGCAGTAGAGATCAACTACCATTATATTTTCAGACACAACTAAAAGTAAGTCACTTTTATGAACTGCTACTTTATACCAATTGAAACATAGAAAAAGGCATAACTGTTTTTTAGTAACAGTTAACAACAACAAAATACACTTATATTTTTTTTATAAATAAACAAGTGTATTCTACATAGTTTAAGCATATAAACTCGAAAAATGAAAATTCTGAGTTGTCACTTTTGTACTGTGTGCGATATGTTCTTTTCTTCTTCACAACAACAATACAATGCAGTTTGAAGGTTCAATTTTTATGTGTATGTATTATTTTATCAGTTAAATTTGATACGTCGCTATGCGCCATAAATAATGGGTGCTTTTGTTTTAAAATTATTTGTTCTTCAGGTTGTAGCTTTTTTAGGAGAATGCAAGTAGTTAACGGACAATTGGTAAACACCGAGTTAATTTGTCTGGGAATCAAAAATTATGTTTATAAATTGGTTATAAGCATAATTTCTTATCATATACTGAATTGTTCAGTAAACCCAAAATTGAAATATCAAGCGTTTACAAAATAATAAAAAATAAAGTGAAAATCAGGCGTGTCAACATATATAAAATCGAAGTGGCAAAGAAAAAGTGTTCTACATAATATTGAAAGAACTTTGACGGTTTAGTTTAACGAAATGCGTTCCCGAAACGCTGTAATAACCAGTCTAATACTTTTGAAAAAACAAGGAAATTTTCTATTAAATTGCTAGTTAAACTGAAAATTACATTTTTAACGCGGACGAAAGTGGATTATATTACAAAGCACTCCCAAACACAACTTTTGTTGAACCAATTAAATTTATAAATCTGTTTACAAATGTATTCGTATAAATAAATAAAATATTTGTTAATTAAATATCAAAATAGCGTTTTTTATACATACATACATAATTGGTCATTACAACCCTTTAGTCAAGATTACGATCTATTTTCTCACACCACTTGTGTTGTGTGTGTGTGTTAATTTTATACATGAGCGGCGGAACCCACAGTTCAAAATCGACTCCGAACGATACATTTTTGAGAAAATTTTCACGCAATTTTATTTACTCTCATAGTTTTTGCCTGAAGTCTACTGAGAGGAAGTCGCCGAAGAAATATTTTTTCATATTGCATTTAGTTGGAGATGTCTAATCTGGGGCTTGAACCGAGGCCTAATTAGACAACACACTACCTACTAGACTACGGCGACTATAGCCTTTATACTACTATAGTTTTTATATATAGTCCAAAAAATATTGCAAACGAATTCACCTATAAGCAAAAACTGGCTTATATAGTAATTGTGCTTAAAGTATAAATTGCGTTATAATCACAAACTTCGCGCAAATATCATATAGAGTGAACCGCAAAACCAAGGACACACCAATAAGTTTTTAAGTTTTTTGGAAAAAAATGTATTTACATTAACGAAAACAAAATAAAACATTCAAGGTAGTAAAAATAAAATATAGTGATTCAATCTAACAAAAAAATAAGGGACTTTGTTTCGGTATTGAGAATTTATACATAAAATAATAATGCAACTTCATATATTTACACCGCAAAAGTAAGGACACAGCTATAAAATTCATAAATATTATTCTAAAAACTGGCAAAAATTTCACTTTCTTAATATTTAATAGGGTATCCTTTATTGTTTAGTACAGCTTTCAACCGATTATTCATGGAACCTACACAGAAAGAAAAACGGCGTGCTAAAATTAACTTTTCTATTCTCAATTTTAGCCACAAAACGTGCTTGAAAAATTAAGCCCGTTTTGAATATTGTTTGCTTAAAACAAGCAAAAAACGGAATTGATTTAAAAAACTAAACCTTATATTACTAAAATCAACACTAAAAACCTCAAATTTATTTAAAAAAGTGTTATTTTGAGTGCAAAATTTGATTATATAAAAATTAACAAGTATTTGCTTGAATTAAGCAAAAAAGGGTTAAATCAAACCCTGAGAGAATATGAGCGAAGTACAATTTACTCTCTCATCAGCTCTCATAATAATTTGAAGCTGTTTTATATTGAAATCATGTTACTTCTTTGTTATTTTCAAGGGATGAGTATGCGTTATTGTGTTGTGTTGATTGCGTTTGTTGTGATTTTAATAATTTGTTGTGTTGTTTTGTGCTGTAATTGATGAATAGAAATATGGATGATCAACGTGATGACGATCCCCTTTTAAAAGAGATTCTTCAAGCCTTTAATCTGGAGGAGGTTCATCAATACCTAAAAGGTAAGCAATTTTATATTAAATACATATGTATAATGTTAATATATTATAATAAAATACTATTAATATTAACTTATATAAAAAACAACAACACCTTCCACACATATCCCACAATAAAATTCTTGCTTGGGAACATTCAACATGTTCTATTTTGTTCAAAAAAAGTTAATTTTAAAGAAGTTAATTATAATTTAAATTAAATTTTATTTGTATAGCTGCTTACTTACAAAAGTTTACAATACCTACAAAAAGAAGACATAAAAGAAGCCATACCACCTCTTGGCCTCCGAATTGAATTTCGGGAGAAGCTCTTTAAGTGGAAAAAACAGCAGGTAAATCATATAAATATGTGTTATATACTTGATCATTTTTTATAATCCAATTTTACAGTTCGATATTGATGACGAAACGATTTCAGTCGAATCGAAGGTCAATAATTGGATGTCTGAGGAAGATTTCAGTGGAAAAAGAGCTTTAAATAAGGTAAAATTGTTTCTATTTAATCAATATTATTATTCTTAACCGAAATTACTATCGTTAAGAGCTTGATAGACATTTTAAAAGAAACAGCAGGCGGAAGGGCGATATTAGAATACAGAACGAAGAAACTAACTATCGATCAAAGAAATTTCCATATAAAAATAATAGTCGAAGAAGCTATGTGCAGTCAAATTATAATAAGAGTTCCAGATTTTCCTTTATTGGTAGAAGAAATAGTCTCGATATTTCCATCAGAAAAAGATGTGCAGGTGACTAAAAGAACTATTGATATTATTTAACTAATATATTTGTTCTATTTTCTTAATTTCAACATATTTTACACATTTTCAATAGTATTTCAGAAATTTATAATTTAATTTATTTTAATTTTATTTGATAATGCTATTTTTAAATATATTTTAAATAAAATTGGAAATTAAAATAAATTTAATATTTCTGGAATGCAATTAGAAAATGAATTCAAAGTTTTCGAAAAACGAAAAATTTTGAAATTAAATTAGTATATATCAAAGATGTGAATGTTATAAAAGTTAAGATTTTAGAAGCCTTAAATATTTGAAAGAAACTCTTGTTTAAAATTTTTATACATCGCTTTCTTAAATAATGATTATTGACAAACTTGAGTAGGCATATTGTTATAATTGCATTTTTTTCTTCAAATTTTAGGGTTATTATTTTATCTCAAGAGGCTGTAAAGGTAGTCCAAGTGGAAAACTGTACTATAAATACAAGAACTTTCGCCGTAAACGTGGAAAATTTGATTCCTCACTGTCCAGTCAAAATGAAACGGAAAACATATCTGAGCATTTAGATATAAATGAAGAGATAGATGAATCTGTGGCTACAGCTTTTAAAACATCTTTAAATAGAGATTCATCAGAATGGGCAGATGTTTGTGAGAAATGGAAAAGGACATTTAAAATACGTCGCCGGGAATTGCAGAATCTAAATAACATAGACTTCCTACAATCATGGCCCAAACTAGGCCATGCGAAAGCTTCCGATTTGGTAATTTTTTTCTTATTTTTTTAATTAGTATTACTTTAATTTTTGATAATTTTCAAAACATTCTTTATATATATGGAAGTCGATATAACTTTTAAACAATTTTTCATTCATAAATACAATTTTATTTATTTCTATCGTTTTAAAATTCATTCCCATGAATTTTATTATTTTTTTCACGATATAAATTTTTCTAATAAAATTTCAGAATATTGTTGAAAATAATATTTACAAAAATATGAACAATTTTCTCAATTAAAAAAAAATATTTAAAAAAAAAATTATTAAAATAATTTTTTGCAGATAAACATTGATTTCGATTTGTTATACTCTGGGAAAAAATTAATGCTTTTTTGCAAATGGGAACAGTTTAAAAACAAAATTTTTGGATATTATGAAAAACACATAGTTAATGAAGTGTCGAAACAACTAGTGGCAAAAGCTAAAGAAAGTGAAAATGCAGGCAAATTGAATAGTATATGTTTTCTTAAAAAAAGTTAATAAAAATATATATCTTTTTTCAGATTATAAAGATTTTATAATAACAGTATTATTGAATTCAATATTTCAATCTTCCGCCCGTTTTGAGAATAAGGACGAAAAAAAAACGAAAAAGGTCACCATCACAGACTCGGAAGAGAGTTTCGTCCTACAACTACCAACACTAAATGATTATAAAAGGAGAGTGGAGGATATAATAAATAAATATTATTCAGCCGGTTTGACAGTTCAGTCATTTTTAATTGTTGAAGGTATTGAAACTAACGTAAAAGGATTTTATATCTATTTTGACAAAAATTTACTTAAATTTGATTCGTTTATACAGTCTCGATGTTTGTTTTAAAATTTTTCAAATACTTTCATTAAAATACCCAATAGCATGTGAACAATCGTGGTTATTTATTCAAAAATACTTTTTTGAAATCAATACTAAATTTGATTCTTATTCACCTAATATTTTTTCGGTTATAAATTATTTAAACAATTGAGATAAGCAATATGATTATCTGTTTCAAATGTAAAAAAACACTTCAAACATCAAAATTATTAATAATACACTTAAAATCAATACATTTGTTAACTCGTCAATCTTTAAAAATTCTTTGTATGCAAAATTTCTGTAACCAAACTTTTACCAACTTTTCCTATTTTCGTGTTCATTTAGAAAAAGTACATATCGTTAGTCTCATTCGCAAATGTGTTAAGTCCCTTTTTTCAAATTTTATAGGAGACACAAAAAACATTGCGGCTTCTTCAGTTTTTAAAATTTGTAAACTTTTTAAACGCAAATATTTTTACAAAATAGCTCTCTTTAAATGACCTAAATCAAAAATTAAGAATAATTAATATTCGTGGAGTTAGCACGTGCTGTTAATATTTTTCGCAGTTTTGTGGACTTAGCGTTTTTGCAAAACACAAAATTTCAACAACTTTAAACTACATACTAACATTTTTTTGTCGTAAAATATGTATTTGGTATAGTGTTATCGTTTTGCATTAAAATCTCAATTTTGGAAAAAAGTGGACTTAGCATCTTTGCGAATTATACTACCGATATAAATGATAGTTTCCAAAACAATCCGATATCTTTTAAATCCAATCATTTTAACGAGGCTTGTGGTGTTGCAGAAACACAATCTGCTTCTACTTCAGTTAAAATTAAGCAACATCTTCCATTAAATCTGCAAGAATTGAAATTTAAAGCACTTGATTTATCTTTAAGCTTATATAATAAGAATTCAATGCCTAGAAATCATGTTATTGAAGTACAAAATTTAGTAATTTCATTAGTTTCTTCCATATCAGTTGCAATTAGTAGTTTATTTGAAGAAGGTGAAATTAAAAACGATTTAAACACTATTTTAAATTTTTGCAAAAATCCTTTCGAAGATATATTAACAGAATATAAAATGATAAAGATGTTGAAAAATTTAAATTTATATGAAGACCCAAAATTAATTGTTATTGACGAAAAAATCAGTGAAATAATATTTTATGGAAATCCCACTTTGGGACCTAAAATATATTTAATTATTATTATGCCTTTACGATTTATGCTTAAATCGGTTTTCGAAATACCAAATCTTCTTAATGAGACTTTGGAAAATATTCGAGAGAACTTGTCCGACGAAAATTTTAGCAGTTTTGCAAATGGAGAAATTTTTAGAAAAAATGCAACAGTTTCAGTCTGACATAGTAATTCCTTATATTTTGTACTTTGACGATTTTCAAATAAATAACCCCCATGGAAGTCATACATACTCCATTTGCGGTTGCTATATACATTTTCCTTTAATGCCAAAATATCTTCTATCACAGCTTCAGTTCATTTTTCCAGCAGCATTTATATCTACGTCTAATCTTAAAGAATGGGGCAATGATCGTTCCTTTAACTCTCTTGTAGAAGAATTAAAGCAGTTAGAATCTGGAATCTGTGGGTAATGAAATTCGTAAAGTTCATTTTGTTTTGGGTTTAATAGTTGGTGATAATTTGGCAGTTAACAGCATTTTAGGTTATGTTCAATCTTTCAATGCAAAAAGATATTGCCGCGCTTGTAGACGAGAGAGGTCTGAAATGCAGTTTGATAATTGTGAAATTACAGAAAACTTAAGAACTATTATTACTTATGAAAATGATTTAATTGAAAATAATTACAAAGAAACAGGTTTGAACAATTCCTGCATATTTAACACGTTAAAATACTATAATGGTTGTGAAAATTTCTCATTCGACCTAATGCATGACATATACGAAGGCGTGTGCATGTATGATGTTTGTAAGGTTTTATTTGCTTTAATAAACGACAATATAATATCATTGAATACCATTAATAGTAGAAAAGAACACTTTACATATGGAGAAACAGAAATTGGAAATATTTCTGGTCCTTTAAGTCTTGATCGATTAAAATCTTGTAATTTAAGAATGACAGCCAGTGAAATAGCTTCTTTTATTCATTTTATACCATTAATGATTGGAGACTTAGTACCCATTGATAATAAATATTGGCAACTTTTACTTATTTTATTGGACATAATCGACATGTTGTTTATGTCAAAATATTCTCCAAATGACTTAGAAAAATTGAAATTATTGGTAAACAAACATCATGCATTGTACACAACTCTTTTTGGTACATTAAAACCTAAACATCACTTTCTTATGCATTACGCAACTGCAATACAAAAATGTGGCCCTTTAAAATATTTATGGAGCATGCGCTTTGAAGCTAAACACAAAGATGCAAAAAGTTATTTTAACATCTCGCCGAAATCCATCACTATCAATTAAAAATGGTTTTAAATTTTCAAAGTTTTTAATAGAACACAAAACAGGATTAAAACCAATTTTTACGTCACGTCCTTCAAATTCTGAAATTTCGACACAATATTTTGATATTATTGACGAAATACAAGAAATATGTTCTGAAGGATATGAGTTGTCTGATGATTTGACATTTAAGGGCACACATTATAAACCAACATATTATTTAGGAATTCACGGATTTGAACTAAAAAATTTTGGTTTATGTAAAATAATACATATAATCATATGTAATAATAATGAAATTTTTCTAATCTGCAGGAAGGTAACAATTAAGCACTTTGATAATCATTTTAGAGCATATGAAATTGGTTCGTTAATAAATAAAACACTGATTAAAAATATAAATAAAGTTAATACTCCTCCTTTACACTTGTATCCACTTAATAATGGAAAAACCTATATAAGAATTAAAATATATCAAAAAATAAAATATCAACTTTTTATTATAATTATTATTAATTACATTAATTAATTAATTAATGAATTGAATATTAAAACTGTACCTTTCTTGTTTATTAAAAAATTAACTATTGTATAATATTTAAATAAATATTTTTTATAAATAAAAATATAAAATAAAACCCTTTTTTATTTAATCTTATTATAAGATTATTGTACTTAAATCAAGAACGAATTATGGATTAAATCAAGGGTAAATTTGATATTTTAAATGATCAAATCAATCGATTTTAGGACTGAATCAAGTACGAGTTCGAGCTTAAATCAAGTTCAAAATTCTTGAAACAAGCTCGTTTTTGGTTTAAATCAAGTACGATTTGCCTCAATTCGATCCCATTTATAAGTTAATTCAAGTACGAAATCGAGCTAAAATCAACTTTATAATTCTTGAAACAAGTGCGCTTAAGGATTACTTCAACTTCTGACTCTCTTGAATCAAGTACGAATTCGACCTTATATCAAGAAAAAATGCTTAAACCAAATACAGGAAGAGATTATTTTGATCCCAAAAGGCTTAAATCGCGCTAAAATCAACACTTTTGTACTTGACTGATTCGGGCTTGATTCAACTCTTTTGTACTTGATTCAAGCCAAACCGTACTATTGTGACCGATATGGATTGATTCAAGCCCGGATGGCTTGATTCTTTTTTTTGAGTGTACTAACGATTTTGTTGTTTCGGCACTTATTGTTCCACTCCTCCAAAAGAACCTGTTTTAGTTGTGCTTTGTGTTATAAAGAATCCACATTTGCACGTTATGGGCTGTGTGCTTCGGGTCGTTATCTTGTTAGAAATAGTAGTCGTCCGCTAGACCCAATTTAGAAGCACTTTTATTTAGATAATTTTTAAAATATCTCAATAAACGTATTGGTACATTGTATTTTCAACAAAAACAAGATTACCAACCCCCAACAATTCCTCATCCATGCTTCACAGTCTTCACCGTATTTTTCGGCTTTAAAACTTTCTCTTCTCTGCGCCATAATTTTAGTCAGTCATCGAAACCAAATATGATATATTTAGACCCGTCGGTGAATATTACTTTGTTCCAAAACTCTTGAGACTTATTTAAATAGGTTTTTGCAAAATCTATACGCTGGGCTCTATTCACTTCGTTTACATGTGGCTTTTTTTTGGAACAGATGACTATAATCCCTGATCAGCTAAGCATCTTCAAACAGTATCGGGCGAAACTTTAGTATTTTGGTATCTTTCGAGCTCTGCTGCTATTTTGGTGACGCTGGTGAATGGATTTTTCCCAACAGTACGCTTAATGAGACGCTTATCCTTCTCTGTCTCTGTATGTATATCGTAGACTATAAACGAAATATAATGTAATACTTTGTGTTTGTTTTTTATTTCTTATTATTTATTTTGTATATTTTTTTTTTATGTGTTATTAAGTTCACATACATTTCATAAAAAATTACACCTAGCATTAGCTAGCAATTAATATTAAGCTAATACATATTATTAATTGAAAAATATAAACTCAAATTGGTATTAAATTGAGATACATTTCATAAACAACTACGCCTGCCAACAGCTAAAAAGTAATATGTATTTAGTGTTATTAATTCAAAAATATAAAATCTAATAAAACTAATAACAATAAAATAATAATAGCAATAATTTCGGTGATTAAAGTAATTATATTCTGATTAAACCAGTAGGTTTGATCCTCATATTGTATATATATTTATATTTTTCTCTCTTATAGTGTTTTCACACTGAACGGTTTTAACGCAAAATTTGGCCTTAGCGTTAAAACCATAATTAAAGACAGGTTTTACCGTACAAAATCTTTGTGTTAAAACCATCTTAAACCTTTTTAATTGGTTTTAATACAACCTTCTTTTCGAAATCAGAGCTACCAACATTGAAATGTTGAAAACAGCTGAAAAAAACAAAATAAAAACAAAACAAATATAAAAATACAGAAAGCCAGTTCTGTGAACTACTTCATTTCCAAGCACTTCTTCACTTTTTATAAATAGATCCACTAATTTAAAGTATTCTTTTACAATATTTAGAATAATTTTCAATTTATTGTTCATTTCTTATTTTTTCTTAAACAAAAACAACTGTTGCACTGTCATAAATGTCATGAATATTAAAACCAGATTTAAGAAAATTTATAGTGTGAACGCAAAATCAGCTGATTATGGTTTTAATGTTAAAAGCAGGTTTTAATTTTAGGTGTGAAAACACTATTAACTATTTAGGCCCCGATTATGGTTTACAACAGTTGTAAATTTAATGTAGTATTTTTTAAATTGCGATTATGATTTACAACACCTATCGCCAGTGTTGTACTTTATGTTGTGTATGTTCACATATCCCGATTATGATTTACAACAGTTGTTTTTAAAGCCGAAAGTCCATACCACCCGTTCCATGCGGCCTTGCGTTACATGCATACATTGATTGTGACAAGTTACAGAAGAAAAAGCATAGAATGCATCAAGTAGGTTTACTTTCTACTTTTCTATGCGACTCATGCAGTGTTGGAAAATGTCAGCAGTTTTTTAAACTTGGCATGCCAAATTATATACTATTGTGAATGGTTTCTATAAATATGTTCAAATAGTGCATTACTATTTTCGCATTTTTCTTTTTGCATTACAAAAATATTAATAAAAACATATTACATAATATAGTTTATTACTAATTTAAGAGGAAAATACATTAAAATAAATTTTCATTTCATTTCATTTCTTTTATGAACAAAAAATGTATATGATGATTGTTTATATGTATATATGATTGTTTTTATGTACTGAGTGTCATCTATTTTGAATTTATTAATTTGTAAACAAAAAATGGAGGATAAATTAACTGAAAATACTCGTCTTGTGTTCTTTTGAGGATTTTCGTAGGCCTTAACAGCACAAAATAACATATATGTAAACTCATAAATTTTTAATTAATGCCATAAATTCTTTTAAAATTACAATTTGATTTTCTATTTTTCCCAAAAATGTTCTTGTTCGCTTGTTTGTAGTTTACCACAACAGCTGATCAAAACAAAAAAACCAGTCGCATAAAACGCATTGTGTGTAACTTGCAATAAAAACGGCATAGAAAGCAAGAATCGCATGTAACGCATGGAACGGATGGTATGGACTTTCGGTTAAAGTAAACCTACTTGATGCATTCTATGCGTTTTTTATGTAACTTGTCACAATCAACTACACTGATTCTACTTGTTCGGTATATGCATGTAACGCAAGGCCGCATGAAACGGATGGTATGGACTTTCGGCTTAAGTGTTGTTAGCACTGTTAGAAACTTACAACAGCTCATTAGCTGTTGTATTGTTGTCGTGGTAAGTTTAAAAAAGGAAAAGGAGAAAAATTTGTAAGTATATAACAGTGCATATAATTTTTTGAGGAAATTTTAAAAATTATGAATGACTGGAATTATTTTATAGAAAAATAACCAATAAGAAGTAGATGGAAAAGCTAGTCGAGTTAATGACAGCAAATCCTGGCATTGGCCGTGGCAAGTTACCATTTGGAGCAAATAAGACTCAGCACATAGACATGGGAGAAATTTTCATTGGAGCTAAATGGCCACTCATTAGAGTTTTTTAAGTATAACAAAAATGGTTTTGATTTTGTTACAGGTACGGATTCATTATAAAACCAATTTGAAAAGAAAATTAAAGTAAATCAAATGGATCTGCAATGGGATTGCAAATTCAAGATGATTCAGATGAGGTGATTCAAACTCCTTACTCCTTTCAATCCAAAAAAACTTGAAATCTCAAACATTTCTGTATATTTCTGTATTCAGCTTTAAGTAACTATGTGATCTAAAAGAATTTTAATGTGATATGAAGTTTTTTATATTTATATATTTTAATTTTAAGTACTTCTGACATGAATTGATTGCAATACATACAATAAAAAAATATAATCAAGCAAAAACAAATTTTATTTAAAAATATAAACGCTAATAAAACTAACGTACTTAGTATCTGCTAATTCCAAAGGGTTGGAACTATCCCGAATTCCTTTCCTTCTTGGTATCCTCATCATCATCAAAGTATAACTCGCCGCTAATATCCATTATTTATATTTTAACTTTTTACTGTTTTTTTTCAAACTTCACTATGCGCTTAAATTTTTTAACTTAATAATTTTTGTTTTCAATTGACACGGCGACTTCCCCGTGTTCGAAATCAAAACATTTGTAAAAGAAAAATTTTAGTACCAAACAATTAATTATAAAAATGAAAAAATAAAAATCAAAAATAATATAATTTAATTTTTTAATTTATAAAAATCAATAAATAAAGTAAATATATTAAAAAATAATAATACATACATAAATATATGTATAATATATTATAATATTATAAAAAAAAAATATAATATTCATATAATGTTCATTTTTAAAGAATTGTCTGGTGTTGTTTGAACCTAAATCACAATGCCAAATAAAGTTATAACTCTCAAAAACAGCAGAATGACGCGATAAAAGAAAACAAAATTTGTGAAATTAATTTTCTACGTGCAAAAGCGAAAGAAAGTTTAAAAGAAAATGCAAAAAAGTTGTTCAAACTTGTTTCGAAACTAATTTCAACGTGCAAAAGGCGTCTATGGTTTACAACATCTAGATGTTGTGTATGTCACAAGGTTGTTCTTCAATGTTAGTATACTTTTCCTTTAAAATACATCCCTGAGTGTATAAAACTGTCAATTGAAAACAAAAATTATTACATTAAAAAAAATTTAAGTGCATAGTGTTTAAAAAAGTTAAAATATAAATAATGGATACTCTTTGATGATGATGAGGGTACCAAGAAAGCGCACATGAAATTCGGGACAGTTTCAACCCTTTGGAATTACCAGATACTGAGTACGTAAAATTATTCAATTACAAAATTCAGTACTGTTTATAGCATTTCTTTCCTTTTTATAAATACAGATACATGTACATATGTATGTATGCATTTTATGTGTTCAGGTGACGCAGGATACCAATGCAAACGTTTTTAATAACTTCGTTTCGAAATGCCGCGAAATGATCACCAGAGCTCCATTTTAATACAGTCCATTCCAAAGCAAGAAACGTTATTGAAAGAACGATTGGTGTAGAACAAAAAAGCATATTTCGATGTTTGCTTTCTGCAAGAGGTTTGCACTATTCTCCTGAAACTGCCACTATAAACACAAATAAATGTTCTGCTTGATTATATTTTTTTATTGTATGTATTGCAATAAATTCATTTCGAAAGTACTCAAAATTAAAATATATAAATGTCAGGATTTGTTCTCATTAACTCGACCAGCTTTTCCATCTGCTTCTTATTGGTTATTTTTGTATAAAATATTTAGTTATGCATAATTTTTAAAATTTCCACAAAAAAATTTTGCACTGTTATATATACTTACAAATTTATACAAATTTTTCTCCATTTCCGTTTTTTAACTTACCGCGGCAACAAGACAACAGCTAATGAGCTGTTGTAAGTTTTTGACAGTTCTGAAAACACTTATAGGCCATTTACACTACAGCGAAATCTAGTAGATTAGATTTCAAATCTTGCTCAAAATCTACATCGTTTACACTGGATTTATTTGACAGTAGCAAGATTTCATTTTAATAACAAAAACAGCTGACTGAAATTTATAAGAAAATAATAATATTTTAGTTTAACCCTAATCAAGTCAGGAAAATTTTTTACAAATCCAATCAAAATGTGTCTCAGAGGCACATACAAAGAATTTACGTATTAATTTTGTTAACTTATTTTTATTTTATTAAATTTTTTCTTCTCAGTTACATAAATGAAATATTATTTATTTATTTTCGCATTTTGAGCAAACTAGAACTTTTGAACAATGCTCGTTGCAAGTATTTTTGTGGTAAATACTGCAAGACTGCTCACACATTCTGCACATCTTCGGTGGGCACATATAACATCTACGTCGCATATCTGTCTGCCTTGGCTGGTTTGAGAATTCATCCTCGTGTTGTATGGACCGAACATTGGACAAATTATTTTTATTTAATTTTAGAAGACTACGGCAAATAATGGGTGCCAGAACTCTTCGTAACTCATTATACCTCATTATAACTCATTATTATATTTTATTTTGTTGTTCACCAACAATAGAAGTAATAGTTAGCGTTCCCATATGTGCCTCATAGACACATTTTGACATGATTAAGAACATTTTTGATTGAAACAAAATAAAAAATAAAAAGAAATTAATTTATTACTACTTGAAATTTGTAAATTCTAAATAAAACAACTGAAAGTAGGAATTCAAGAAGCAGTAAGAACTAGAACCTATATTTAAGGAAGTTACAACATGACCAAGTGAAATATGTATCGGAAAGGCACATGTTGACATGATTAGGGTTAAATTGAAATGCCATTTTTTTCCTGCTCAGCGTTGTATTTTTAAGTACTATTTGGCAAAACACATAGTTGCATTTCTATTTTTACTAGATTTTGAGTAGATTTTGCCGAAATCTACTAAATAAGTAGATTTTGTTTTGTATGGGAAATCTAGTTAAAATCAACTAGATTTGGCTCGAAATCTCATAAGTACTAGATTTCGCTGTAGTGTAAATGGCCTATTAGAAACAACTGTTGTAAATCATAATCGCAATTTTAAAAATACAACATTAAATTTACAACTGTTGAAAACCATAATCGGGGAGTGGCGTGTAGTATGAAAAGCACACATTGCCAAACTATCAAAAATAAAAACGTCAAACATAATTGAAAAGTAAAATTTAAAAAAATATTCATTCTAGAAAAATTCTTAAACACGTTAACAACTAAATAGCCTAACCTAAAAATAAATTAAATATATTAAATAAATTAACCACACGTCTTTTATTATCGCACGGTCAAGAGCTTCGCTCCCCACATTTGATGACCCCGACAAGGAATTAAAATTAAATAAAGGGACAAAATGGAGAATGCCAAGAGCTCCATTGAACAAAGCGTTCCTTTTCAACCCAATGATACCGGCCAGACTTTGTCAATTGCATCTGCGCAGAATCGTGAGGAAATTGCCCGTATTTCAATTAGAAAATGCCTCCCTTGTGGCATGCGCGGCCAGAACTTTGGTTTGCACAAATCGAGTCACAGTTTGTCACAACTGGTATAACGACCGAACAAACCAAATATCATACTGTGGTCGCCGCCATCGATAGTTCAATATTATTGCAGGTAAGTGATGTTATACTGAACCTGCTGGAAGAGTTCTCTGTATCCGAACAGAAAAGATTGAGAAAATTGTTACAAGATATCGAACTTGGTGATTTACGACCTTCGCAGCTACTCAGAGAGATGAAAAATTTAGCCGGTAACAAGGTCATTTTTAAAATCTATGCGGATGACACGTTTACCAAACCACATGCGCAGCATAATTTCAATAAGTGGCGAGCCACTTGACAAAATTGCGATAATGGCCGACAAAATTTTAAAAGTAAACGACAACGCGTCAATTCACGAAATATCAACCCCAAAATCTACAACCACAAATGACATTTTGCAGCAACAAATACAGCAGTTAACGAAGGAAATAAAAACACGTTTTCTTCGCTCACGTAGTCGTAATAGATCAACGCCTAGTGGTCGCAACCAAAATACTTCACGCAACAACACGCAGAATAACAACAAATGCTGGTATCATAGAAAATTCAGTTCAAAAGCAGTAAAATGTCGTGAGTCATGCAGTGAAAAGTTAAACTAGAACGTCTGTCATTAGCGACGGTACATGACAGACAACCAGTAGTACATCGCCATCTCACAATTTACGATAAAAATTCCAATTTAAAATTTCTGGTGGATACAGGTGCTGACGTTAGCGTTATTCCTCCTACACGACGACAACTAAGTAACCCCGTTGACGATATATTTTTATTTGCTGCCAATAGATAAAAACTATAAAACATAAAAACTTTTGGCACTAAAAGCCTTACACTTAATATAGGTCTGCGTCGTAATTTTACATGGGACTTTATAATTGCTCCAGTATTTCAACCCATTCTTGGAGCAGACTTTCTAGGACATCATAACTTATTAGTAAGTATGCGGCAACGTAAATTTTTCGACGGCAATACCAATATCGCTAGTAATTGCGAAATTTCTACGGTCAAACTGCCAGTTTTGGGATTATCTACCATCAATGCTAATAACGAATTTCAGAAACTTCTGAAATTATATCCTGAAGTCACCCAAACTCGAAAACCAAACGATACTGCTAACCACGACGTCCAACATCATATAATAACAACAGGTTCTCCCGTTTTTGTATGCTTAAGGCCGCCAAAGCCGAAATTCAATTACTGCTCGATGACGGTATCTGTCGCCCTTCTTCTAGTCCCTGGGCAAGCCCATTACACATGGTAAAAAAGAAAAACGGCGAGTGGAGGCACTGCGGAGATTACAGAAAACTGAACGCTATTACAGAGCCAGACCGGTATCCGATTCCACATATACACGACTTTACACATTGGCTGGAAGATAGCAAAATTTTTTCGACGTTAGATCTACGAAGGGCCAGGATGTACCGAAGACTGCCATAACAACACCGTTCGGCATGTTTGAATTTACACATGACGTTTGGATTAAGGAATGCAGGACAAACTATCCAACGCCTAATGGATTATATCCTCCGTGATTTAAATTTTGCATACGCTTACTTAGACGTTATACTTATTGCTTCAAAAGACTTAGAGCAGCATTTAAAGGCAGTGTTAGAGAAGCTAAAAACTACGGAATCGTCATAAATCCATCCAAATATAATTTCGGTAAGTCTGGAGTAAATTTTTTTGGCTTTACAGTCAACAAAAATGTCATTCGGCCACCGTCCGAAAAAGTAAAAGTGATTACTGAATATAAATTGCCAGAACGAGTCTGTGATTTAAAACGCTTCTTGGGCATGATAAATTTTTTTAGAAAATTCTTACCAAAAGCTGCCACTCAACAAGCAGTTTTATACGCCTTCGTTGGTGCTAATAAGAAAAACGACACTACTGTTATCAAGTAGACGAAAGAGGGAAAACAGCATTCGAACAATGTAAAACGCAACTAAGTTCCGCCACGTATCTCGCTTTTCCTAGATCAAACGCTCCACTCGCACTTATGGTAGACGCTTCGGACAGTGCCATAGGAGCCGTTTTATAGCAAGTCGTGAATGAAGAGTCAGCCACTTGGTTTTTATTCAGAACGCCTGACAGAAGCCCAACGTAAGTACAGCACTTATGATAGAGTGCCTACAAGGCTGTCAAACACTTTCGGTACATGCTGGAGGGTCAACAATTCAGCATTTACACAGATCATAAGCCTTTACAATTCGCATTCAAACAAACTCGACAAGGCAAGCCCCAGACAAATTCGTCATTTGGATTTCCTTAGCCAATTTACAACGGACATAAGACATATACCCGGAAAGGAAAACGTAGTCGCTGACACATTGTCTCGCATCGAAGCCATTCACGTAAGGACAACAATAGATTTCGAAAAACTATCCCGCCAACAAATAGACGACGAAGAAATCAATAATTTATTCAATACTAATTCGAACTTGCAACTAAAAAAATTTACAGTTCCAAATACCAATTTTCCTATATATTGCGATATTTCAACAGGCGTAGTCCAACCTTTTCTTACCAAATATTTTCGTAAAATAGCATTCGACTCGATTCATAACATATGCCACGCCAGCGCAAAGAAAACATCAAAGCTAATGACTGAAAAATTCATCTGGCCTGGAATGAAAAAAGATTGTCAACTATGGACAAAAACCTGTATATCATGCCAGAAAAACAAAATACATATATCGTCACAATAAAGCACCAATTTGTGAATATTCTACCACTGTCGGTCGTTTTGATCACGTTAACATGGATATAATTGGGCCACTTCCTCCATCCAGAGGATTTGTATATTGCCTCACAATGATTGATCGTTTTACACGATGGACTGAAGTATGTCCACTACAGGACATCACGGCCGAAACAGTTGCTTTTGCTTTTTATACTACATGGATTTCCCGATTTGGAATACCGCTTAGAGTCACCACGGATTAAGGACGCCAGTTTGAGTGCAATTTTTTTAAAGAGCTTACTAAAATGCTTGGCATTAAACACTTAAGAACTACAGCTTACCATCCAGCTGCAAACGGACTTATCGAACGATTCCACCGTCAATTAAAAGCTGCTATTAAGTGTTACGAGTCTCAAAATTAGGCAGAAATAATACCACTCATACTACTCGGATTTCGTGTTACCTATAAAGAAGATGTCGACGCAACACCATCACAGTTAGTATACACCAACACAGTTCGTCTACCAGGCGAACTACTAATTCAAAGTAGCGTGAAGGAAACACGAATTTTTGAACAAATTAAGGAACTTTATGAACTCCCTACGGCCAACGAAAACCTCTTCTCATACCAAGCAGACACCATTCATCGAAAAAGACCTGTATACATCACCACAAGTCTTTGTACGTAACTCTATGGTATGCAAATCACTCCAAGCTCCATACGAAGGCCCGTTCCCCGTTGTTAAGCGCCATGAAAATTACTTTACTGCTCTCGTTAAAGGAAAAAACATGAACATATCCGTAGATCGTTTGAAAGCTGCAATTACCTTAAAACAACTGGACCCTATTGTCATCGACAAGGAACCAACAACAAAACACTCTGCAAATAGACTGCTCGATCCCAACGTCACTCTAAAACCATCACGACTCGTTATGGACAAAAGGTTCGTTTTTGTCTTAACCGAAAGGGGGAGTAGTGTGGCGTGTAGTATGAAAAGCACACATTGCCAAAACTATCAAAAATAAAAACGTCAAACATAATTTAAAAGAAAAATATAAAAAAATATTCATTCTAGAAAAATTCTTAAACGCGTTAACAACTAAATGGCCTAACCTAAAAATAAATTAAATATATTAAATAAATTAACCACACGTCTTTTATTATCGCACGGTCAAGAGCTTCGCTCCCCACAGGGGCCTTGGATGTTTACTTTCTGCAAGAGGTTTGCACTAGAGATGAGCGATCCAGTGATTTTTGAAGAACGTTGTTCTCAGTGAACGTGATTTGTTAATCACTGTTCTTTAAAACAAAAGAAAACAATAATGACAATAACGTATTTTATTAAGTCGTAAGAAAGAGACAACTAGATACATACTACGAAAAGACTACTAAATAAAATCAAAGTGGTGTCATCAATAGTATTATTTTTAATGTAATTTTTTTATATGAAATTTGGCAATTAAGTTTCATTGAAAGTTCATGTATAAAAGACAAAAATAAATAATCAGCATCATCTAATAGTAATTCTGCCTCGCTCAAAATAAAATGAAATAAATTTGAGTATGTAACAATTTTGAAAGAACGACATTATTAGTAAGTGTTATTTGGCAATTTCAATCACTGTAGTTACCAGTGAATTATCAATCACCGTGATTAAATCACAGTTTTGAAATTATCGCTCATCTCTAGTTTGCACTATACCCCTGAAACTGCTACTAAAATTATATATGTTGTGTAATGCACAACATAATTAAACATTCTAAGATGAAACATATAGAAGATGCCTTTTCCTTTGAACACAGATGTAGAAGTTGGAGCATCTATAGACGAAACTATCCAAGAGTCTGTACGAGAACTAAGCAATAATTTAATGCTTGCAATTTTAAACTAAATAAAATAAAACAAAAAGCCTATTTAAAACACAAATTTATCTTTTATTTAACCCTTATCCTGTTCTTCAAAAATAAAACGCATATGACATTAGTGGGTCAAATTTGCCCAATACAAAAAATTATAATATATATTCTGTTTTTTTATTTTTTTACATTCATTACATATAATATTGGTCTCAGAATGCTTTTTGCAAATAAATTTATGACATTCGGAACATTTATTTTCATATTTGATGCTGTTAGAACGATTTGGACAAAACTAACAACGTCTTCTTTTTAAATTTTTTGCTTGCGGAACCTCAGCAGAATCCTTTTGAAGGCTTTCTCCGCTAATAAGCTCCATGCCTAAGTCTTCCAAGAATATGCGTCGATTATATTTCTTATTTTCATTCCAGTGTGGATTAATTTTTAGAAAAACTACATAGGCATTATAGGCGGATATATCCAACATATTGTAAAACAGTGCTTGAGACCATCGATTAGTTCTTCTTTTACATGTGTAAGTTCTTATACGTTGATCTAATATATCGACCCCTGATTTCGCTTCATTATAGAAATTAATTATTTCTGGCTTTTTGGCTTTTTTCCCAACGGTTCCAAAAATTTCTTATGGGAGCAAGTTTGTCACGGAATCGTCTTTCGCTCCCGTCTGACTTTTTATCAAACCATATTACTCGAGATATATTTTAAAATCGGCTCAAATTCATGGTAGATTTGAAAAGCGGTCTGCCTTTGCGGTCGTCCCATAGAGATTCTAAAGGTTCACCGAGAGATCTAAATACTCCCGCCAACAAAAGTAGCCCGAAATATGCTTAAATTGTTATGTCGCAATCCAATTATTTTTTGAAATACAGATTGACCTAAATGAGCCGATTGAATAACTTTTACTCTTATAAATACATTACCATTTATAGTCACCTTGTAAATTAGTCATATCAACAAATAATTTCATATTATCATTGGGCATAAATAACAGAAAAAAGATTTTATACTATCAGCTCTTGAAATAGCATAACGCGTTGGGCCTGGAGTCAAATTTATTATGTCCTGGATAGAAAATCTTCCGAGTTTGTTTATTGTTGATGTTTCTCACCATAAATATTTCCCATTTTTGGATGGATACATTAAAACTTCATCCGTAGTTTGGTCGAGAATTTCGGAAATGTCAATGCTAGCGCCTGACGAGGAGTTGGGGTCATAGTCAGATGCAGGTTCAGAAACGAGATCGTTTTCATCTCCACTTGATGTGTCCTGGGGTCTTACATCGCCTGAGTCTGATTGCATAAGAAAAATTCTTATCTCTTATGGTTTCATTGTTCCAAAATAAGTAAAGATTTTGTCACTTATATTCAATTCAAAGACACATAAACGAATGAAATATTGATACTACTTATTCTCTTTTTTGGTTTTGTTGCAGTTTGGAATACCGTTCTAAAATACACAAACGCCAAAAAACACTTGAGTGTTATTATCAAATAGCTGCCCTTTTACTTATTTTTTGTTTGTTTTGTTGCTAGTTATGATGTTGTAAATGCACACAAAATTGTTACTAAGCTCGTATTATATGCGTAAATTGATTTTGTTGCATTAGACAATTTTGACCCCAAAGTACCAATTGCGTAAGTTTTTTTGCATACGCTTTGTGAAACGATCTACAAAAATTGTATTTTAAATTTTAATAGTATTCCCTAAAAAAATAATTGTACAAAAGTTTCAAAAAAATCCGCTAAGTATTTCAAGAATAAATGGGCAATAAAAACGGTTTGGGCAATTTTGACCCATTAATACAGGATAAGGGTTAAACATGGAAATTAAAAATAAAGGCTAGTTTGATTAGCGTTCATATTTTTAAATAAAATTTGTTTTTACTATATTTTATTGTGTGTATTGTATTCATTTCAAAATTACTTAAAATTAAAATATACATTAATAATAATACATTAACTAATAATACATTAACTCGACCAGCTTTTCCATCTGCTTCTTATTGGTTATTTTTCTATAAAATATTGCCAGTTACTCATAATTTTTAAAATTTCCACAAAAAATTATATGCACTATTATATATACTTACAAATTTTTCTCCATTTTCTTTTTTGAAATTACAGCGGCAACAATACAACAGCAAATGAGCTGTTGTAAGTTTTTGACAGTTCTGACCACAAAATACAGTTCTGACAACACTTAAAAACAACTGTTGTAAATCATAATCGCAATTTAAAAAATAATTGGGGCCTTATACACATTCTTCCATCATTCCTGATCACACCGCTTTTCTCAGCAACCATAAGAAGTGCCTTGATACTTACAGGAACATATTTTTCATGATATCTGCTAAATTAGAGTAATTGAGCAAAATTGAGTGCACTTAACTTTCGCATGAAGAAAGTATACATGCCGTTGCGCCTGAATAAATGACAAAGTTGTACCTCAACACATATATCGCATATGAACAATTATGAACAATTTTATTGTTTTTTACTTACATTTTACAATTTATTACTTTTTATACCAAAATAAACAAAGATATAAACATCTCCGTCACCAAAGAAATCAACTTAGGAAAATGTAGATATGATCGTAGCGTAAAGTACCTACAATCGAAAGAAATTGAAACAAAAAAAATTAAAATTACCAATCTGGTTCACCAATTAGAACTGGTTATGAAAGGCAAAAGGTAAGATGAATAAATTCGTTTTAAACCTGTGTTGTGCCACGGAATTTTTCAAACACATTTGAAGGCCTCAAACAATTCAAAGTTCAAACAATTGGGATGGAATATTTAAGCAGGTTATTCTGAGACATTTGAAAGAAGATGTGGTAAATCTACTTCATTTTGAAAAATATCAAGTTCTGAGGGCACGTTACAAGGAGTTCTGAACATTGAAGGTGGTATGGATTTTTGATTATTCAAATCACTTGAATCCATATACGATATTTTTGCAATATGTTCAATTTCTTGATTCTCATTGATATTTTACGATTTACGGGAATAGTTTTCTATTTGCCATCATGTTGGTGCTGCCCCACTAACAGTATCGGTATCATTAATATGAACAACGAAGACCAATTCCCTTACTTAGATTCGTCTCTATACATACTCATTTCTTGCGTCATTCTATTCAACAGGAAAACACTTCACGATATAGCAAAGCTGTTACTACAACCAGTTCTCTTAACCTCTAAAAGAGAAAATTTAGCTCATTTTTTGTAAACAATAAATAAAATGAATCAAAATCAAATGCATACAGGAAAACGTTGCAGTCAGCCGCTACGCGAGCCATTCAGCCCAATTATGAACACAAATTCCGGGGGAAATTTTTCCCTTTTCTCATTCCTCTTATTCTGAATTATAATTTCCCGTAGAGAAAAAAGTATGCATTCTACAATAATAAAAAGGGAAAAAATGGAGGGAGTTTTTTCACCAGCAATTTTGAAGGGAGATAAACAAAAATGTAGGTTAGGTTAGATTAGAGGACGTGTATTTGTCAATTAAGACAAGTACAGTACCCGGAGGTCGAATTGGCCCATTGTACAACGTCCTTAAAAGAAAAATGTAAGTATTAAGAAAAAAAATATATAAAATTATTAAATAAAATATTTGTTAAATTTTCTTAGGTCCAAAAGCTCAAATAAACAACAGCTGTAACATTTATTGACGCTGGTGCCGGAGAATCCCGACATAGCTTATAAAAAGATATAGCCACTTTTCTTTTAGAGGCATTTTTATCCACGTTTGGCAAAGATGTGCTTCAAAAATATCGAGCACTTCCGCGAGTACTTTACTTAAAGTTGTCTGAGCCAACGAAACTTCAGAATCTTTTCCAACTCCCGTCTAATATCCGCCTTCAGCGAAAAACCACAAACAACAACTTAGTTTCACCATAAGGCTAACAGCAGATTTGTTCTTAATCGGCTGAGAGTGTAATGTAAGCACTCGTAATAAATAACTAAAAGCACTTTTGTTGACTCTATAATATTTTTGAAACCTATCAAATGAAGTAGTTTGTACAAAAATAATTAAACCAATTAGTTTTACACATCTTACAAAGATCGGTCTAACTCAAGCGGATTTGATGCATCGCGCATCTGCCTCCTTGCAACCCTGTGGGTAATTTTCCTAGCTCCACAAGTAACTGAAAAGCTATGCTTTTGATTTTATACAACAAATTTAAAATAAAACAAAATTTTGAGAAAAACAAATTTATTAAAATCACTTATAAAAAACGAAATCACAATCACAAAATAAATCGCAATTACAAACTAAAATGTCAAAAACAAAACAGCTGTTTCTGATTTTCCCTTTCTCTAATTTACTTTTTCCCCGGGTGATTAGAATAGGAAGATTTTTTCTCGGGAAGAACAAAGTGCGGAAGGGAAAAATTCCGTGCGGATATTCATAATTGGGCTGATTGTCGACAACTATAGAGAGAAGAGAAGGGATGAGCGACGCCTTTTCAGACGCAAGAAGAGGGAACAGGAAAGGCGTGAGCGTGAGGAAGTCGAGATGTATAGATGTAGGAATGACGCTCGAAAATTCTATCAAAAGGTTAAGCGTCTAACCGAGGGTTATAAACCCGGAGCGTCTTCCTGCAAGGACGAAAATGGAAACTTAGTAGTAACAGATCCGCAGGGAGTACTGAGGTTATGGAGAAAACACTTCTCTACTCTGCTACAAGGCGATGACGACACCAATATCGCCTTTAGAGATGATGTTCCGAACCCGATCGATGATGACGGCGTGGAGATTCCGCCGTCTAGCCATGAAGAGGTCAAAGTCGCGATTACGCGCCTTAAAAACAATAAAGCGGCAGGTCCTGATGACCTCTCCGCTGAATTGTTTAAGACCGGATGTAATGAGTTGGTAGGGCGTATGCACCAGCTTATTTACAAAATATGGCTAGAGGAAAGTATGCCCAACGATTGGAACCTTAGTGTCCTCTGTCCTGTCCTGAAAAATTAAATTTAAATTAAAAATTTTTGGAAAGCATTGTCTAATTGGGCGATCCTTAGCTATATGGGATTTTTTGTCCATTTTTTCAAGTCACCCTCCAGTTTGTGAATATTGATGAAAAAATTATCTTGTCAAATTTTGAGATCAATCCGATTTTGGAGGAAAACATAGAAATTAACTATCTTGCCTCATAACTTCAAAAATGTTAATTTGATGAAAAAATGTTGTAAGAGGATCATGTTTACTGTAAAGTTTTAAAAATTTTTTACCTTCACAATTCTTTTCTATAAATTAAAGGCTTATACTATGTTCACGTATACAATTTAATTGAGTTAATATTCGGTTAATTGACAACAATATTTTGACCGTTCATGTATAATAAATATAAGCAATATTCAGCTTACTGATTATTCATTTGACAGCTGATAGACAACAGCATTGTTTTTATTTTGGTCGCGAAAATTAATTAAATTTGAAAAATTTTGTGAAAAAAATGGAAGACGATTCATTATTTGTTGAAAATGTTTTACTAGTGTTAAATAGAAACACCGAGCTGTTGCGGTTGTTCAGAACAACGTTTGATTCGGAAGTGGCTTCCCTCAGAAGGATAAAAAAAATTGGAATTCTGAACAGTTTGCTGAAAAGAAAACTTTTATTAATGTCATTATTAGATGGAAATGGAACTCAAAGGTCTTTATGGAAATTGGTAAGTAAAATATGAACAATAACAACAATAACTACAGATGCAATTTTCAGAACCGCCAATCGACATTTTGGGAACTCAATTGTCATTCCAATGACGATCAGTTTTTTAAAATGCATTTTAGAATGACCCGTAGTAGTTTTGACGTCCTCTGTAATTTGTTAGGGAAATTGAGAAGGAATGACACAAAGTGGCATAAAGCGATTACGCTAGAAAAGCGCGTAGCCATCGCTTTGTTTACCCTCAGTTCATCTGGGGTATACAGAGTGGTTTCAGAGCTTTTCGGTGTTGGTATGTCGACGGTGTGCTCAATTTTGCTGGAATTTTGTAAGGAAGTGTGGCAGGTGTTGTCCACAAGATATATGAAGAAATTGTCTCCAACGCAGGAATTTCTAAGCGAATGTGTTCACGGATTCGAAAGGCTTGGTTTTCCACAATGTCTAGGAGCCATTGGTAAGTTTGAAATTTCTCAAAAAAATCCTCAAATGACAAGCAATTCCAATTTATATTTTCAGATGGGTGCCATATGGAAATTAAACCAAACCAAAACGATGCCACTGACTACTACAACTATAAGGGATAGTATTCTATGGTACTTTTGGCGCTTGTGGATTACAGGTACAAAATATATAATTTTTTGTTTGTCAAATATTTAATACATTATCAACAGGTACCAGTTTTTATACATAAACATTGAGGCTCCTGGACGTTGCAATGATTCCCAAATATATAATTCATCCCTATTAAAGAAGGTACTAGGGAACTGCGACGTATTAAAATCAAATACGAAACAAATAGGTGGTATCAAAATGCCAGTTTGCATTTTGGGAGACCGCATTTAGATTCTCAACCAATTTAATGAAACCGTACCCGTTTTCAATGACTTTATCAGGTGAACAAAAGTTGTTCAACTACCAATTATCGAAGTGTAGAAGAGTGGTAGAGAACGCTTTTGGTCTCCTTAAAGCCCGTTTTCGGCGTATAGGTAAAGGCATAGACAACCGAGTAGGGAACGCACCGATTATTGTTCAAGCTTGTTGTGTTTTGCATAATTTCTTAAATGAAAGAAATGACAGCATAAATCAGTTGTGGCTTGAAAGCATGAACGATTTTCAATGAAATCGGGAGAGCCCAACTTATAACACTACGATTGGTGATAACGAACCAACCGCTGAAGCTATAAGACAAAGCTTATGTTCTTATTTTAGTAAGTAAAAAGTTTCATTTAATTTTTTCAAGTTTTATTTTATTTTTTATTTAAGTAGGCAATTAAAGCTATATTCAAATTTTTATTTTGCTCAGTAATACTATCTAGAATTTCTACCTTTCTTGTTTCTATTTCTATCTTTTTTCTTTCTAATTCTATTAGTTCCCTTTCATTTTCCTTGCTTTTATTCAAATGTATTTCTATTTGACTTGAAATACTATTAAGCTCTTCTACTACTACTTCTTTAAAATTAAATTTATTTTTCTTCCTTGCAGACCCGGAAGTACTTGATGCAGACAAAGAACATGGTGGCGATGATGGTGCATCTGATGGCGATTCACTTGCTGATGGTACAGCTACATTGGCAACATCTGCATAAATAAAAATGTAATTTTCAATGAAAAGTAAAACAATAATTTTTAATAAAAAGTAAAAACATACCTTACATACTTTCCATTGTTAGCTCAATGAACGCATTGGCTTTAAAGCCACCTATAATTTGGTGGACTCTTTGGTAATGGCACCATGTGGAAGGTGACCCAACAGATACGCCCATCGCTGCCTTTTCCTTCCTGCAAAATTGCATTATAATAATAATCACAAAATCATTTACATATACATAACTGTACCGCTGTGTAAAATTCTGTATTTTAACCTGCACATCTCTTTGATTGCAGGAGTGTCCCTGCTGGATCAGCTCCTCTGCCATCTCCGCATAAATGTGGACATTTTTCTGATGGCCACGCAGGCCACACAGTTTGGATGGCCACAATTCCAGCAGGGCTGATTCGCTAGCGTCAGTCCACCCCATCCTGCTTTTCCTTTTTCTACCTATTTGAAAGAAAATAAAATTATTATTTTTGTTTAAACATTATAAATAAATAAATTAATTTAATTAATTTAATAAATTAATTTAATTACCTTCTGCTTGACTTGCCATTATTCTTTTGTTTCCAAGTTGCCATTTTTGTTTGTCGTTGTTGACATTTGAGTTGTCAAATGTCAACAGGAAGTGTTCGGAAAATTGTAATATGTTCACTGAACGTACTTATGACAATGCTGTATTTAAAGTTTTAATCAATTATATAACAATTAGCATTTAATTGATCAATTAAAAATTTAGATTTTATATGAAATATTGATATCAATATTGGCGTTAATTGTGATTTACGCAATAAAGGTCCATATGTGAACATAGTATTACACTGAAGCAATTAAAGGCCCCGATTATGGTTTACAGCAGTTGTAAATTTAATGTTGTATTTTTTAAATTACGATTATGATTCACAACAGTTGTTTTTAAAGCCTACTTTACACGGTCCCACAAGTAATATGATCTGTCAAAATTTTGTGTAGAAGAGTACGGATGTGATCGTCTAAACGTACTATGTAATGAAACCATCACACATTGAGAGAAAATACGGATGAAAAGTTTGACAGTCGTATGGCTCTCTTCATTTTTTGAAATGATTCAAAAAACAAGCAAGTCGCATTAGATGAGGGATGTATTTTTATGTAAACACATAGAAAAAAGTGTAACAGCTGTTTTTATTTTACTTTGTTATTGTCTTATACCGATCATGTAAACGCAAAAAATATAAATCATACGACTTTTATTCTCTTTTTTGTCATACGGATGGAATTTCATTTTACTTTTTCATTAGACTTTACGTACGTAAAGTATTACCGTGTGAAGTGGGCTTAAAGCCGAAAGTCCATACCATCCTTTTCATGCGCATTGCGAATCTTGCTTTCTATGCCGATTTTATTGCAAGTTACACACAATGCGTTTATGCGACTGGTTTTTTGTTTTGATCAGCTGTTGTGGTAAACAACAAACAAGCGAACAAGAACATTTTTGGAAAAAATAGAAAATCAAATTGTAATTTTAAAAGAATTTATGACATTAATTTCAAATTTATGAGTTTATTTAAATTTATGAGTTTACATTTGAAAAACGCTCATAACATAAAAGGACAGGTCAATTTAGAGGGAGAAAAAAATATTTTAATGTTTTGCGAAACAAATGTGTTAGAAGCAACAGATATACAGAGTGAAAACTGGCAGATAAAGTAAAAAAATTAAATGTAAACAAACATTTATTTTGTGTTAAAAAGGGGAAAATTTGGAATATTTTTTAATTTCGTCAATGAAAAGTTTAAAGATTCTTAAATATTTAAATATTAATCGAAATGTTGGTGAATTTCGGTCACAATGAGTATAGTTTCTTGAGCAAGAGTTAATTAAGAAGCTAAATATAATAAGATCAAAATAAGACGTACTACTCATAAAAAATTTTTCCTGCTGAAAGTTGCCAAAATTTTTTAATTTCTTGGAAGGAAAAATTAAAAATTGTTATTAGTTGTTTTTATTATTAATAGTTTTACACAAAAATTACATTGTATTGCGCTGTTAAGGCCTACGAAAATCCTCAAAAGAACACAAGACGAGTGTTTTCAGTAAATTTATCCTCCACTTTTCTTGTTTACAAATTAATAAATTCAAAATGGATGACACTCAGTACATAAAAACAATCATATACATACATATGTATAAACAATCATCATATACATACACAAAATATGTGTTCATGAAAGAAATTTGTTAAAAAATGTATTTTAATGTATTTTCCTCTTAAATTAGTAATAAACTTTATTATGAAATATGTGTTTATTAATATTTTTATAATACAAATAAAGAAAAATGCGAAAATAGTAATGCACTATTTAAACATATTTGTAGAAACCATTCACAATAGTATATAATTTGGCATGCCAAGTTTAAAAAACTGCTGACATTTTCCAACACTGCATTATTCGCATAGAAAAGTAGAAAGTAATCCTACTTTGTATGCGTCTATGCATATTATGCTTTTTCTTCTGTAACTTGTCACAATCAAATACACTGATTCTACTTTTTCGGTATACGCATGTTATGCAAAACGCATGGTATGGACTTTCGGCTTAAGTGTTGTCAGAACTGTCAAAAACTTACAACAGCTCATTAGCTGTTGTCTTGTTGCCGCGTTAAGTTTAAAAAAGAAAATGGAGAAAAATTTTTAAGTATGTTTATAACAGTGCATATAATTTTTTGTGGAAATTTTAAAAATTATGAATAATTGGAAATATTTTATAGAAAAATAACCAACAAGAAGCAAATGGAATAGTCGAGCTAATGACAACAAATCCTGAAATTGGCCGTGGCAAGTTAACATTTGGAGCGAATAAGACACAGCACAAGGAGACGTGGGAAAAATTTTCATTGGAGCTAAATGGCTTGGGTTCACCCATTAGAGTTGCAAAAGAATGGCAAAGGCAATAGCAATAAAAAACAGCAGCCGAAAAACCAACAAATAAAAAAAAACAAGATGGAGGATGAGCGCATAAAAATATTAAAAAGGCAAGAAAAGACCCAAAAAGAGCTATTACGTACATTAAAAATTATGAAATAAATTAAAAAAATGTTCGAAATAAAAAGGAAAAAGGCTGAATTGCAAAATGAAGTATTAAAAGCCAAACTTCTTTTAACCAAAAAAAACTAGAAATATTTATGTATATATCTGTCTTAGCTTTAAGTTACTATGTGATGAAAATGAATTTTAATGTGATATTTTTGAAATGAAATTTACTGTGATATGAAGTTTTATATATATTAATTTTAAGTATTTTTGAAATGAATTTTACTGTGATATGAAGTTTTTATATTTATATATTTTAATTTAAAGTACTTTTGAAATGAATTTATAGCCATACAATAAAAAATATAATGAAGCAAAAACAACTTTTATTTAAAAATATAAACGCTAATAAGACTAGCCTTTATTTTCAATTCTCATGTTGTAATAAAATTTAAAATTTGTGTTTTAAATAGGCTGTTTGTTTAATTTATTTTAAAATTGCAAGCATTAAATTATTTCTTAGTTCTAGTACAGACTCTTGTATGGTTTCCTCTATAGCTGCTTCAACTTTTACATCTGTGTTCAAAGGGAAAGGCAATTCTTCTGTATGTTCCGTCTTAAAATGTTTGCTTATGTTGTGTAGTGCACAACATACATTTGTAATTTTAGTGGCAGTTTCAGGAGTATAGTGCAAACCTCTTGCAGAAAGCAAACATCGAAATCTGCTTTTAAGAACACCAATCGTTCTTTCAATAACGTTTCTTGCTTTGCAATGGACTGTATTAAAATGGCGCTCTGGTGATCCTTCCGCAGCACTTCGAAACGGAGTTATTAAAAACGGTTCCAGTGGATATCCTGCGTCACCTTAACACATAAAATGCATACATACATATTGTACATATATTTGTATTTATAAAAATAAATATAAGGCAATTGCATTTACTACCTAATATCAAAGTATTCTCCTCCATATTCTGCTATAAATATTGTTTTAGCTCACTCATATTCCATACGAAAGAGTCATGGTTTGATCCGGCATATCGAGCATCTACATAGCGGATGTTCATATCATAGTCACACAGCTATGAAAGAGATATTCGTTATATTAAATCGGACTAAAAATTGGTATGCTTACGATCATGACATTCAAGCTGTAGTATCCCTTCCTGTTCAAATACAAATGCTGCAATTCCTTTACGGGTGCTACAATTCGCACGTGCGTTCCATCTATACAACCAATTATTCCTGGGAAACGTGTTCTTGAATAAAATGTTGTTTTACTTGTATTTTTTTCCTCTTGTCATCCTGGCGTTTATCCATTTCTTGCAATTTTTTTTTTTCCAAGAATTTTATAATTTCTTTTAAAATGCAGCAAACAGTGGGTTGCGACACACCAATATTAAAATCGTTACCGCTACTTCTTTGATAACTTCCATCAGCAAAAAATCTCAGTGCGCAACATAATTTAAGGATTGGTGAAATGGCAGAAGACCGGATTGACGGCTTTAAGAAATTGCTTAGTTGTTGCAGCAAAAACATAAAACCATCTTTGTTGGTGCGAAATTTTTTTACAAAACTGAAAGAAATGTTATAAACAATGCTGAATTTTATAATTGAATAATTTTATGTACTCAGTATCTGGTAATTCCAAAGGGTTGGAACTGTCCCGAATTCTTTTCCGCATGCGTGCCATGTGCGTTTTCTTCGTACCCTCATCATCATCAAAGAATAACTCGACGCTAATATCCATTATTTATTTAACTTTTTACTGATTATTTTGACTTTTTATTGTTTTTATAAACTTGACTATGCGCTTAAATTTTTTAACGTAATAATTTTTGTTTTCAATTGACAGTTTTATACACCCAGGGATGTGCTTTAAAGGAAAGGTATACTAACATTGAAGAACAACCCTGTGACATACACTACATCTAGATGTTGTAAACCATAATCAAGAAAGTAATAAATGTTGTGTTGTCTCTGTTACAACACAACATTTATGTGTTGTGAACCATAATCGGGGCCAAAGTGTGTTAATTAATTCACTTTTTAGGAATATTTTTCATCGCATTTGATAACCGATTTTTCTTTACCTGCTCTTCATGGTTTTGATGTGAACGATGTTTAGTTTCAACAGGATAGTGCAACTTGCCTCGCATTTATTCTCAATTTTGGATCTGAGATAGTGCGGACCAGTACAATACATTGAAATTGTTAAATCCGAACCATTTCTAAGGACGTTTTGAACCGGTTTTTTTTATATAAATAAATATATACATATATATAAAAATATGACACGATTGTTATACTTTTTAAATATATACTTATATATTCATACATACATAATTGGTCATTACAACCCATTGGTCAGGATCACGATCTAGCTTCTCACACTACTTATGCTGTGTGTGTTAATTTTATACATAAATGGCGGGACCTACAGTTTAAAGTCGACTACGAATGACAGGTATTTTAGAAACTTGTTGATGTACAATTTTATAGGCCTCTGTGAGGAGTGAGTGATGTCAATGATGTCGTTTCTGCTATGTCATCCAATATTATAGGTTAGCGAACTGTCCGTTCGGTAGGCAACTATAAACTGTTTTGCTTGGACGATTGTGTGGTTCCTGACACAGGCAGTCGTGATGCTAAGAACATTAATCTGCACGGATTGGAATTCCTTCTATTCGGTGCCATTTAAAAATAGAGTCCAAACCGGGGCTGCACAGTTTCGTTCGAGCGAATGCCCTCGAAGTGAAGAGTTGGAGATTTCTATTTTCGACACCTGTATCTAAAAATTGGATGATAATGGAGCAGACATAATTCGTGTCTACTCCTGACGAAAAGATCGTACAGTCAGAAGCGCAAGAAATTTGTTTGACATCCTGGAGGCGTTGGAGTTTTGACTATATGTATATAGAGATTGAACACTTGCCTACAACGAAGATAATTGAAAAGGAACATAGATCCAATTAACGCTCGAACTTTTTGTTTTTTAGTGGGTACTGATTTGTAATATTTCACTATTGTATCCTCCATTCAGAATTGTCATTGACTATTTTGAATAGACTATGAATAATATTTGCTGCACTGAAAACGGCATTATATTCAGTTTTGCAGTATTTGGTCTTAAAAATTCTTACAATATCCGGAAATTTTCTAAAAAAGCATTTTTTATTTAGTGCCGTCAAGTTTTTCTAATACTAATAACCGAAATTTTCCGACTTTTTCCAACGACCAAAATTTCCAATTTTCAAGTGTCCCTATCTTTGCATATAATTGACATTCGTCCTAAATTACCTACATTGTATATACATATATATTTTTTACTGTACCTTAGAAGATATTTATGGGCAATTTCGTGTCAAGTGACCCAATTTTTAAAATCGATGTCTTCCGATTTGGATGAAATTTGCACCAAGGTTAGTACTATTGGATAGTAGGCCAGACATAAATTTTCAGCTCTACCAGTCAAGAACTGCCGGAGTTAGAGGTGGTCAAAGTTGGACATTTTTGTCATACAGGGTTTTTTAAAATGTGTGTAACTTTTCACCTATTGGTCCTAGCAAAAATTTTCAAAAGGATATTAGATAGCTATTTCTTCAACCTTTCCAAAAATAATTTTTTTAATTTTTTTCAAAATGGGCCCTTTTTGTGTTTGTTCAAAAGAAAGCTTATACAATTTCCTTTAAGGCCTTTATAATCGCTTAATGGGATGCGAGTGGGATATCTATCAAAAAAATTATTTTTTAACTCAAGAATAAGACTTTTCAATATTTGGCATAAAAACGAATTACCTAAATGATCTTAAAAAAGTATTTATTTGCATTCTAAGGACATTCGGAAATTAGTTTTCCGCTTCCAAAAAGGAAATGTTGACTTCTTTTTGGTGTAATCCCTTAAACAAAAAGAATCACAGATCATTAGATATGAGAAATATTTCTGACAACTTATTGAAAAAATTCCCAACGCTTTCAAAACGTTTGCTAATTTGTGGATCGTGCAGGAAAATGATGGGAAAGTTGGACACATTACCGGTTATTCCAGATGAGAAATTCTCAATTCTGAAAATGATGACAGTTCTGCAGGAGATGATGGTTGTTCTAACTTTTCAGTAGAACCTATAAGACCTAATAATGAGTACCAAAATCAACATCACAAGGATGCAGTATAAGTTTTTGAACAAATAAAAAAGAAGTACAAAACGTCACAGAGTAGATCTGAAAGAATTCAACTTCTTACTCTTGCCCCATCGTCATGGAGTTGTTCAAAAATAATGACCGAGTTTGGAACGTCTCAACGAAAAGCAAGAATTGCCAAAAACTTAACACACACTTCCAAACGAGAAGGGAAAACTTTAGCGTGCGAACCTGAAGCTCTAGTAACTCAAAAGAAATGCAGCAAGGTATAGCCTGCAATGCTCTCATCAAGATCGCATCTTAGATGTGAACGCTTTATTCCGATGGGCAAAAAACCATTGTAAAGAAACTGAAATAGTTTTTAGTAGCAAAGATGATCATGAGGAAACATTAAAAACATTGAAGAGTAGATTCGACGCCGCTGTAACAATACCATACCACTGCCTTGTTTTTATACCACTTATCGATGGAAGACTCCAGTTGAAAAAGTTTTCTGCATCTACTCAATGCGATTTCTTTCCAAAGCCAAAATAGAAAGCAGCAGCGAAATCAGCAGCTGAACCTAGTAACTCTAAGAAAGGATTGGCAAAAAAAGCAGAAAATGAAGGCAATAAATAAGAAGGACGAAAGATTGGCAATTTCAAAATTTATATATTAATTTTATTACATTTTTTATTATTATTGTTATTTAGTAGTATAAGTAATAAATAAAATATTGAAATAATATTGAAAAATCTTATTCTTGAGTTAAAAAATAATTTTTTTGATAGACCATTAAGCGATTATAAGGGCCTTAAAGGAAATTGTATAAGCTTTCTTTTGAGCAAAAAAAAATTATTAAAAAAATTTTTTTTTGGAAAGATTGAAGAAATAGCTATCTAATATCCTTTGGAAAATTTTTGCTAGGACCAATAGGTGAAAAGTTACACACATTTAAAAAAACCCCTGTATGACCAAAATGTCCAACTTTAACCCCCTCTAACTCCGGCAGTTCTTGACTGCTAGAGCTGGCCTAATATCCAATAGTACTAACCTTTGTGCAAATTTCATCCAAATCGGAAGACATCGATTTTAAAAATTGGGTCACTTGACACGAAATTGCCCTTATAAAAAAAATAAAATGCAAGTGGAAAGAAAATTAATACGTCCTACTTGGGATCATTTACAGGAGTCAATTTACGTTGGTGCACTTGGGCACTCCCTTAAATATTAAGCATTTTCTTTTACTTTAATGCTAAAATAATAATTTAACTTCCTATCAAAAACATTTCTTTCTTAAAACCTACGCAATTCTTAAAATTTTTCTTAAAAAGAGTTTTAATAATTGCTATAGTAGTTATTGCAAATGAAAAGTGAATGAAGAAATATCTTAAAACATATTTCGAAAAAGTAATATTGTAATAAAAAAAATGTATTAAGTTTTATATTTTTATTAAACTATTTTTATATAAATATTATAGTATAGTATTGTAATTTTTAGACTTAAATTTTTTAAAACCATAAATATCTTCGTGTGCTCGGTCTACTTTTAGTCCAACAGTTATGCACTAGGCTTTATGCTGATAAAATTCCACTTTTTTGCATTAATACAAAATCTAGCACCATCTTATAGCAGGATAATAAAACTATTTTGAGAACCTGTAATACTTCACGTGTTCTTTTTATTTTAGTTTTTGGAATGTATTATAATTTTTCGAAGTATGGAAACGTACCATCATAACAAGACGACTTAAATTTGTCTCAAATAATGGTCTTCTCTAAATTCTATTAAAAATATTTAATCGTTGTTCTTTATTTCTTTTTATTTTCTTATTCTTAAAGTAAGGTTTAAATGCTTAGTTTAAATATTACGGCTTTCAGTATTACTTTCTAATAATAAACTACAGTTAAATAGACACACACACATTTACAACACATTTATACGAGATTAATTACTTTTTATGTACAAAGTCTTATATATTTAATTATCGATAGACCACAATTATTTATGCGAAGAAATCAATTTGTAGGCATAAAGACTTATTTTGGTGGGTATGATTAGTGAGTACAGAACCGACATTAAAATTTTAAATTAAAATAATATGAAATTAAATTGAATTTCTCTTTGTAACAAATTCCGAGCCCGAATTTCAGAAATATCAATTTGCAATTGCAAACATTTATTTAACTACGTTATTATATTAACTATTTATTATATTATAATTTAGGCGTTTAATTTCAACTGGATTTTTTACCTTGTGTTCTTGTATACATTTTGAGCTCTAAATAATTAAATTGAAATTTGAGTAAAAATTACTTAAAAATGCTCAGAACTTTTATTTACACACTTTTTTCATACAATGAAAACATTAAAACAATCTTTTATGTAACTGATTTAGGTTAAAAATATTTGTTGTCTGATTAAAAATTTCTAATATTATAAAAACTATATACTTTAATTTGTATAACTTAGTTTGTTACAAATAACGCTCTATAGCCAGGTTGTTTAAAATTTAGTTTGTAGTCAAGTTTTTTTCTGATTAATTTTAGAAATCTGATGATCTAAAGTGATGAAGAATCTTTGCATTGGATACTTTAATAAAATCAGTTTAACACAATAATGTTGTAATTTACCTTACTCGCACAAAATATGTATTATTTCACGGAATAGCGACTGTTCATTATTTGACGAATATATGAAAAATAGCAAACTTTCATTTGAGAATTTTTATAACAATGCGACTCTTAAGACCTTTAAATCATGCACAGATTTTCAAATCAGACATACAATTGTAGGGCCTGTTCGTAAATGCAACACTGCGCTGCAAATATGATTATTTTGCGCTAACGTTACCAATCACATGTTGCAGATGCTTCTTTTTGCTGATTTATTTGTTTGCATTTACGAACGAACAAACACTGCAGAAATAGAAAAATTATTAATAAATTTGATTTTTGAACTGGACGATAAAACAAATGACAAAATGTTGTTAAATGCACAAAAAAGTGTACTTTGTGCAAAAAAAAAGAAATTTAAGGAAAAAAACAAGAAATTTATTGTTAAAACTCTCATTCTCTCTCTCTCAATCATTCAATGCATCAACCATTTTTATGATTAGTGTTTTGTGTTTATTTGCTCATAATATGATTTAATGTTGCATTTACGAACATGTGACAGCTGCAGTGCTGTCAAGGTTTGCATTTATGAACACGATCATAACATGCAGCGCAATGATGCATTTACGAACAGGCCCATATTCTAACAAATGTCTTTTGAAATTAGTTTTAGAATATTTTCTCAATATTAAAAATTAGCATTAGAAATTCAGACATTGAAAATTTTTACTTTTGTTTTTTAAATAGTACAAAAACTAAAACCATGGTTTATTAATTTTTAATTTGGTCCTATTTGATTCAAACTAGTTTCATATATTCGACAGTAAATAAGAATTTAAATATGAAATAGGTAAGGAGAAATTTTTTGATTTCTTAGTTGTATTAATGGGAATTTAAATTTTAAAATCCTTTAATATAAATAAAATTATTGTTTACAAATGGAATTGATTTATATAAAAAACTCATTCTCATATTTAAGCATCTTAAATGATTACTACATGAAATTTATAATCAAAATAAAATTTAATTTAACAAATATTATTGATTCATTTTTTTAATAAATTTCCTAATATGAAGAATACTTTACTATTTACCAATCTCATGTTGATAGGCCTAAACTCAATGTTAATCTCACCGCATCAAATGAAAGGTTAAACACTTAATTTAAATAATAATAATGAATGTGTTGACAATATTTTTATAATTTTTTAATTACTTAATTACGTAACGTAATAAGGACCGCCAACACAAATGCGCACAAATGTAAATGAAACTACATACATACATACATAATTGGTCATTACCACCCTTCAGTCAGGATTACGACCTAGTTTCCCACACCACTTATGTTGTGTGTGTTAATTTTATACATGAGTGGCGGGACCTACAGTTTAAAGTTGACTCCGAACGACAAATTTTTGAGAAACTTTTCATGGCAATTTTTATTTACTCAGAGTTTTTGCCAGAAATCTGCTGAGAGAAAGTCGCCGAAGAAATACTTTTTGTATTTTTGTTTTGATGTCTGGCCTGGGGCTCGAACCCTGGCTTTACGTCTAATAAGCCGACACACTACCTACTAGACTACGGCGATTTCAAATGAAATAAATGAAACTACCTAAAGAAATTCTAAAAAAAAAAAAAATTGGAATTATAAGTTCTAAAAATCAAAATTACGTAAACATTTGTAGCAAAATTTGTAGCCAAAACATTGATTTACACTAAAATAAAGAATTAATACACTGATTCGAAGTTTGAGTTCGAATAACGTTGAAAAATTTGATGTACTTATAGTTTTACAATTTAATAATTTACAACTCAATTTAACTAAATTAAAATAGAATATAATAGATAATAAAATAATTAAAAATTTTTAAACTCTTGCAAATATATTTCAGAAAGTCGGATCTCGTTATAGGGAATTTAGCAACTCTAGTAGAACAAAAGCGAATCCTGTTATTGTGAATCGAAGGTATATGGTAATATAAGGGCCACAGAGTCAAATACAACTTAAAAGTGCCGTTTTTATAAAGGTTACGTATTTCAGCACATCAATGGAACTAAATAATTGAATAAAATTGTTGATCATTTGGTCCAATATTTGTAATAACAGCCAATAACAGACAAAGATGTGTATTTTGAACTCTACTTTAAACATAATTTATATATTTAACATTGCTGTAAGCATACTTCTTCTGATCAGTGGATATTCTTTAATTAACAAAAATTGTAACAAATTTCTCCCAAGTGCAAAATGTTTAATTAATTAATATCTAAAATAATATATAATACTTAAAAACCACATTTAATTTCATAAAGGGCAAGAACAGTGTAGAATTTATTCGTACAAATCGATAGTTATAAAACGCCGGTAAGTGGGGCCGTGAGATAGCGTACATTTTTCAGTATGCCTTTTTCTAAATGAACATCCTGCTTTGTAAGACGATTAAAAATTCGTAAGAAAAGTGTTTAATTACTCAAATATTTTCGTCATAGAGAAGAAGGGATCTATATTCACAATATCCGATTGATGGTACCACACTTTAACGAAATGATTTGCATTTTTTGAACAAAACCACACTAGGCACATGCAATTGCTTGTGCACCTATTAAAACAACGTAATAACAATATTTGAAATTTCGATTGACGATTTAATTATAGGTCTCATTTGTCTTAACATTTTTTATACAGGATATTAAAAATTTGCTTTATTATTGTTTCAAGAAAACTAATCTGCAGGCTAAACCTGTTGTATTAGAAAGTAAAGTCCAGGAATTTGCTCAATTTAAGTTATTTTTAGCTTCTTTGTTGAATAAATTTTTGAATGCACAAAATATTTTGAATTAATAAACTAATTATCGAAAATGAAATCTGTAAACATATACAAAAACACAAGAAACAACTGAAACTATGTCGCAAAAAAACTTTAACAATACTATCTTTAACAATTTAATATTGTCTATTAGAAATTAGACTTCAATACAAAGAAGTTAATCAAAATTTTCAGTAGCATTATACGTTAAAGTAATATATTCTAGAATGTGCAAAAAATCATCAATTTCAAGTTAGACAAATTCAACAAAACTGAAAAAAATTAAGAAAATTAAAATGTGAAGGAAATGATCAATAAAACAATTAAAATTACTGTTTATATTTTGATTAATCGCGTAGTTAATATTTGTGGTCTTCACTTACATCTTTACATTACACAGAGATTTTGGAACATAAATATTTATTAATTATATAATTGATAGTGCGTATAGTTATTAGTTTGTTGAATTTATTACTGTTTCATACATTTTTGTATATAAGCTAATATTAGATAAGATGAAAATAAAGGAGTAAAATATTAGTAAATGAATTCAAAATCAGTCAGTTCGCATATAATACAGCGATGGAAAAAATATAGAAACCGTTTTTACTTATATATTTTATTTCATTATTTAGAAACGAAGTGAAATCTGTTTTAAATAACTGTCTTTTCTAAACATTATACAATAATTAATTATTAGTTCGATTGTTTTTAAAAGTGGTAACAATTTTATTTAAAGTTACATGATAGTCATTGAATATAAAAATGACATACATTTTAACTGAGAACAATATTGGTAGTACCATAATTATGGCTATTTAACAATTAATGTCATTACCAATTAAAAACACATAGCTAAATCGCTTAAAATAGAGAAAAAAATAATCTAAATCACTCCCTCATAAAATTCTACGTTGATATTTAAAATTTGTATAACGATTTAAAAAATTATCAGAGAAAACTTTTGCGAATAATTTATTAAATAGCACTTCTCTATTTTCCATTTATAAATAAAATAAAATAAATATGTTTATGTATATAAAAAATTATAGTTCAAAAATGCTTCTATTAATTTTTCCATTACTGTAAATGCATACATATATAATTTATATAATTTTTTACAACCTATTCCTTGGAATGTCAACAAAACTATTCAAATAAAAGCATAAACGACAACAGAAATTAGAAGATCTACATGGTATCAGATTCCATTTCTAGTGAAAAACATTTCAATTCTTCAATTGAGATTGGATGAAAGATGTCTATTAGTCTACATACCATACCAAGCGTAACATTCTCTCATAATGAAGGAAGTATGCTGCAAACAACACATATTTATAACCGCGATTTTTTCAAAGCCTTTTAATATTTTGTGCAAGAAAAAAAAAGCATCGTAGTTGGGACGAATTTTAATAGTAAAATACTATTATAACTATGTACGTATATACATGCAGTGACACACAGCTTATTTCAACCAGCAATTCAAAAATTAAATAAGAGTTTACAGAATATGTTTAAAAATTAAAAAAAAAATTATTCAGTCTCAAATTTATGGGCAATTTTAGATCAAAACGTCCACCAACACCAGATCTCGAACAAGAATGACCTTATAGCAACTCTGAATGAGGAATGGGCAAAAATAACTCTCCATATCAATAGAAAGTGGAATCAATGCAAAAAAGGCTGAAAGGTGTAATTAAGCAAAAAGGAGGTCATATTAAATTTTGAAATTAAAACTATTAGTTAATTAATCATTTGTTTGTTTATAGAAAGTGGTTGAAATAAGCTGTGACTAATTGGGTTCCTATATTTTTGGTTTTTAGTTTGTAAATTTACATTTGAGACTGAAGAAATACTTTTTGTATTTTGTTTTGATGTCTGGCCTGGGGCTCGAACCCTGGCTTTAAGTCTAATAAGCCAACACACTACCTACTAGACTACGGCGACTTCAGTATTAACAATCAGAACAGTAAAATACGCACCTCAAACCAAAAACATGAATTTTTAAAAGTGAAAATTAATTAAAATTTAATTCTAATGTTTATTTTTACATATTAGGAAATGAGAATCCATTTGCGGTTAAAAAATATTCAATCGCTTTTTAATACATATTATGCAGTCGGATTTAATGTGAATAATGCTTGAATATAATCAATTATAATCTAATAATAGTTAAGGTGTAACTAAAATGAATTAAAATATATAGACAATGCTATAATTTATTAAATAAAACATAAACTGTTAGTCTTAATATTTTTAAACGAACTAGTAAAAGAGCCTTACAATATAAAATAAAATATTGCAAACAATTGATTGCAAGGAATATTATACAGAATAAATATGGGAAAAGTGGCTTACTAAAAACCAGTCAAAATACACAGAATTCCAAAATTTAAAAATATTGAACCGTAATACGAAATAAACAATGGCAAGCATATGTGTTACGAGAAAACTACTTTGAAATAGAAATAGATCTTTACCAAATAATTTCTTGTTCCCAAGTGCTTTTAATGAACATTTTTGTTGTATCGTAGTGAACTTTGTAAAAAAAAAATGTTTTAAAGTATGAATAATAATAAACCATATTTTTAGATGATTGGTGGTATAAAGCTAACTAATTAAAATTAATTCTTTGTAATTCTAAGCCTATCTAAAATCTCAAAAGGTTTTTATAAAAATCATTCCAACCTATGTATATATTATTAATCTATCTCTCTATCTATATATTCTAATCATCTTAGTTTCGTGCTGCTTGAAAATCACATTTATTAATTTAAAATTTGTAAAATAATACGAGTTTTTTACTTACATTAATTATTAGAGCAAATCGTTTCACGTATGCTTTTAATACTCTGGGCAAACATGTTAACTGCTAATAATTTTTCAAAACTTCAATAATGTCCTTTCTTTATAAAAATACTTATTTTTCATTGGACCATTTTTATATTTTATTGCAATGTAAAAATTTTGTCAATTTTTAAATAAAAATCACAATCATGTGCTTTACCCGACTTACTGTAAGAGGTCTCATATAGAAAATATTTGAAGTGCATTAAAATTATCTCGCACCACAGGCTAAATAAACAACCATTTTTATATAGTCTAATTGCATTCCATTGTGTAGAAAGTTTCAAAGGAAGGCCAACACTAAGTCTTCAGTAAGTTCCAATATGTGTTATAGTTTATATTGATCTACTTAGTAGAAACTATTGGTGGCTGCAAAGAACTACTATTACAACATATTCAAGAACGACATATTACAAAAAGAATGATCACGATAGCGATGAATGCCTTTTAATAATATCTTCAGATGAAGAAGGAGGTTATGGTTTCTACAACCGTTTGTTGGGCTTTGGTAGCACGTAGATCTAATTTTATTGAGTTTCAATAAAATATACAATACGAATTGCGAAAAATGAATAGAAATTTTCTGCATATCATTTTACAGATCATTATTTACTTTCGATTTGAATATTGATTATAAACTTAGTGAGATAAAGAAAACATTAGTCATTTGCAAGATTCTATAAATTTGTAACATTTAATAATTTTCATAATCAAAGTGAAAAAAAAAACAACTATGAAATATAAAACTAATGAATTTTCTTTAAAATAAATCGCTGCACATTATAGTATTTAAAAAAATTAAATCACGAACATATATCGAATAAAAATTTCTGTTACAGATTTGAAGTTTTGAAAAATTATAGGTTAAAAAAGTGAAGTATTTTACAAATAACACGTTACTACAAACCGAAAAAGTGATATGTATTAAAGCCGCACGAAGCTCGAATTGGTGAAATATATATATATATATATATATATATAGACATTGACATAGGTACATATATATTCATAAAGTTACATCGGCATTATCATGTTGTCTTTTATTTTCTTGATATTTCTTTCAGATTAGTAATTAGTGTTATTTTTATTCATTCTGCTGACATTATATTATGTACTTGTTCCAGCTTATAGGCAAGTCTTTGCTTTTGTGAAAATTCGTCTTCTTCCAATGTTACTGTTAATTGCTCGTTATACTTTACTACATATGTATAAAGTTCATGGAGGGCACAATTCGTGTTAAATTCCGATGTGTGAAGCTATAACAAAATAACAAAAAAAATAAAAAATAATTTTTTTCAGATTTAATTATCAAACATTAATTTTACCCTTGACTCTTCGGCTAACATTGCATTCATATCTTGATCCGATATTGGTGGCATTTCTCTAATATCTCGATAATATCGATCTACCCATTTTCGATATTCAGGTATATCTTTTGCATATAAAAGTTTTGAGCTTGGAGAATCTTTACCTATTAACAATATTTATATTATATTTATTTTTAATGTGAAATGAAATTTCAGTTTAAGTTCAGGTTTTTTAATATATACAGTTGGCTCATAAAGTGGGTAGTCATCTTTAACTGACAGTTTCAAATTCATATTTTAACGAAATATGCGAAATATATTTAAATATTTCAACATCAATGAATAACGCATTAATTTATAAATAACACAATTCTTGTACTCCATAAAGTGAGTATTAATTAAAAAATTTTCACAAAAGATCTTGTGGAACGTTGACTTTAGTATTCGGTTGTAGTTGTTGTAACAACTGTGTTGCTGTTTGCTGACTCGAAAAAAGTTGTCCGGTTAATGTTAATTTGTTCGCTGTATTGGCAATGCTGGGCGGAATTGTATCAGAGAAACGCCGGAGCTTAGATCCGATTACTGTGGGAACGTTAGTACTAAGTAGTTGGGGTTCCCTTCTTCTTAAATGCATATTCCTAGATGAAAAAAATTAACAAAATGATTTATCATTGTCGCTTTCCGTTTTCCACTTTTTTGACTATGTGATAACAAGATTTTGAGTTCGTTCTTCTGTCGAAACATATTTTCATTAAAATACATTGCAAATAAATGCTGAGTTTAACTAAAGGCTTTTACAAATTTTGATCGACTTTTTTGAAAGAAAGTGATTGTGATCCTTTTCATCTTGATGCATTAGTAACAAACTTTTTTCATTTATTTATTTATTGAATTTTCAATTATATTGAAATAACAAATTGATAATAAGTTTCAAGCCTTAAAGAATAATAAAAATTATAGAATTTCAATACATATTTCGAGGCCATTCCGAATGTTGTATGGAGATGCTGTGTCCGTTTTTTAGTTGAATGTGTTGACGAAAGTCCAAGATATTGGAAGCCAAAGGATTTGGGCGCAGTTGCCGCATATTAAAGTATTTTTTATAATATTTTTCAATTCCTGAATTGAACAATGGTGCGTTGAGGTCCTTATAAATATGTATTAGAATGTACCACGGTGCAGCTGCAATAACAGGCGATTTCGTTTCGTCGTCTCTGAAATTTCTCTATATGACAAGAAGAGCCAGTTCCCCATACTTGTATTGCATAACACCATGTGTTTTTACCAATTGGCTAGTTAATTTCGAATATATTTAATTTAATTTGTGCCAATTTAGTTTCTATGTGATATTTCCATGTCAGGCGTCTATCGAGGTGAATGCTAAGATATTTTATATGTAAGCGTTGTAGCACTATCTGGTTATTTATTCAAATGGAGGGACATGTTACATGCATACATTTTTGTTCATTCACTTTTATTCTAAACAGATTTAAAAAAATTAAAAATGTGTTCCTGTAGGTATATAGACGTTTCATCAGGGTTCAAATAGTGCCAAGTAGGCACAAGACAACTTTCTCAGTATCATTTCTCACCCAATCACCGGTGGAATTTCGTAATGGTGGTGGAGAAAACTTTAGTATATCCCTTCTGTTGGCGTATGGAAGTCGTGAGGTGAGCAGCCTGCGTGATTTCTTTGTTGTGATCATAGACCGTCTGACAAAAGAGTATGCAGGACATCCATTATAATTTTCTGTGTAATTGCCTTTACAGCTACAGCATTTCTTCTACGATATGTCAGTTTTGGATTTAGTACAATTATTGGTCTCGTAGAGATCACCACACTATTCGCACCGCAGAAAGCTTACAATATGTTTTAGTGTGGTTAAATTCTGGCCAATGAAGACATTGGACAGGTCCTGATAGTTCGTGGGGTTTCTCGATGGTGATTTTTCTATGCAGTAGGTACCTTATACTGTAAATGGTGTCAGTTTCGTCCTTCTTTAGTTTGATGTCAGCTGGTGGAATCTTTTGTCGATTTTTTATGCTGAAAACACTTTTAACTTTAATATTAGGCCAGCTTTTACCTCATGCCTTTAACATTTTAATTGGTAGGTGTAGAAGTCCTTTTTAATTTTTTTTGAACTCAGGAACAATGATTAGCTTTTCTTTCTGTTATTCACTTGAATTTTTGTTTCATCAATGTTTCCACGTTTAATTTCAGTGCTACCAATTGCTGGTATTACTTTCCGGATTAGAACATTTGAGTTTTTCTCCCTAAGGTATATTGGTGAAGGTTTACTCGATATAATAAATCAGATGATTTCTTGAAGTTTATCCTCTAGGATATAAAATCTGTTTTGGCGACTGACATCTTCATCTCTAGGTACATTTCAGACCAATCTAAATTAGAGCGTAAAGTGCAAACTATCTGTCAAAAATTCTCATGCTCATACAAATTGAATTAAACAGAACCCAACAAATAGCGCGGCGCTAACGTTTTGCAATTGCAAAATCCAATTTTATATCTGTGTATTATTTGTATCCATTACAGCACAGTTATCGTTTAGCTATCGAAGCGTACGGTTGTTTTTCTGATCTCTCTTTTGACACTTATTCGCTTACTGAGTGCTTGTTGATTCTCGTGTTTTTTCTTTTTCTCTTTCCTTTTTGTAAGACCACGCGGTTTTTTCTTTTTTATATCTTATACAATTGGAAAAATATAATAATAGTACTTTAGGGACCTGTGAGAACCATGGCTCCAGGGCCACCGGACAACTTCTCCAATAACAGGTTTGTTGTTTTGGGGGACTTTACAGACAACCCACCAAAAAAATTAAGACTAAATGAATATCCAGAATCATTCCAACACCATCTAATAACAATAAAAATGACCCAAAATATGTACTTATCTCTTCCACCGACCAAAAAAAAAAACACTGGCTAACATAAGTCCCTTTGTTGTCAAAAAAGGTATAAAAACCATTAGTATAGAATTAAACTCTATCACTGCACTACGAGATGGTAACATCTTAATTCTCACACGGTATGCACGTGTTGCCGAAAAATTTTTAAATCTGAAACGCTTTCTAATGTGTGTTCAATCTCATGTAAATTACATGATACACTCAATTCAGTAAAAGGTGTTATATATGCCCCGTGCTTAATCTCGGTTACAGAACAAGAAGCAATACAGGAAATGAAAGACCAAGAGGTTATTGATGTATTCAAGTTCACTAAACCGAGTGATGATGGAATGTCTCTTGTACCAACTGGGAAAATGATGATCACATTTGATTTACACCGCTTGCCCACATCAGTTGATGTTGCGTGGTATAAATGCAAGGTTTATTATTATGTCCCAAATCCAATGAGATGTATGAATTGCAAGAGGGTGGGCCATACAAAGAATCGTTGTACGGGTAATGCTACCTGAACTGCTTGTAGTCTCCCCCTCACGAACCTGTGGAATGTACCCGAACTTTTTGCACAAACTGCTCTGGACAATACTCTTTGGCAGACAACGATTGCCCACATTATACTCAAATGAAGGAGATTCTCAAATTAAAACAAAAAACTATTGTAGCATAAGTGAAGCCCGTCGCAAATATCGAGAATTACATCCCATACAAAGTACATCCTTACCCAACTCGTTCGCATCTACCATTTCCAATCATATAAACAACAGCGAAAAGATTACAAATAATAAATTTAATTTATTTATTTCATTTAATATATTAATACTGTTTTACAATTGTCTTATATATATATATATTAAAGAGTTTAGAAACTTTGTTTCTTTTCTACTTAGGGCCGTTTTTTGAATGCAAGTTTAAACTCGAGATTAAGTTAATCTCCAGTTAAAGTTAATCTCCAGTTAACTCAGTTTTCATTTTTTGAATGGGAATTTAACTGGAGATTAACTTTGTAGAGCTGCCGTACTTATAAGCAACAATGGCAACATTTTTTTCGTTTATATTGTTGTGTTTACTACTTTTTGCAAATTATTTCACAACAATCTGCTTTTGTATATAACAAAAACAAACAAACAAAAGCTGAATACTATTGATCTTTATGTAAAAAAATTATTTTCTTAAAATAATAAATAAATTAAAACTGTCTATTGTCAATTTGTGTTTTATATAATTCATAGTCACTTAAATATTTGTCTTATTCGGCTTTCCCTCACTTAATAGCTTTTTTTTTTAAATAAAATTTGTCAACTACTTTTCATAGTTAATCTCGAGTTTAAGCCACCAACGTTGCTGGTTTAAACTCGAGATTAACTACTTAACCGTAAGGTTAAACTCAAGATTAAGTGAATTCAAAAACTGAAAACGGAGTTTAACTGGAGATTAACTTAATCTCGTGTTTAAACTTGCATTCAAAAAACGGCCCTTAGTAGTTAAATTTGAATTTTGTGAGCTTTTTAAATAATATTTTAATATACAAAAGGAAGGGAAAAATTTACAAAAACCTTTATGAAACAATAGTTAAAGTGTAAAAATTTATACTATTGAATATAGTTTTACAGCTGGAGTTCATTTATATGTAGATATTGAGAAAATTGACATCTTCTGTTGAAATTTAGAGTTAATCTATTTATTTTATCCTGAACGAGTTCAATGCCAGATAATGTGTGGAGTCGTTGGGTAGAATAATGCCAAGGAAGATTATATAACATCTTAAGGAGCTTGTTTTGGGCTAGTTGAAGTTTTTTAAGATGGCATTTAGCAGAGGTAGCCCAAACTGGGGCACAGTAAAATATTAAAGGGTGAAATATGGATTTGAGTATCAATTTCTTGTTATCAATATTAAGAAAACTTTTCCTGTTAATAAGTGGGTACATTATATAGATTAATTTGTTAATCTTATCTAATAAGTATGGTATATGGTCGTTAAAGTTTAGTTTTGGATCAAGTATTATTCCCAAGTATTTAACGTTGTTTTCCCAACTTATATCATGATCCATGAAACGAAGAGGGTTTTGTGGTAAGAAACATGACTTCCTTTTCCTAGTAAAATATATTGCCTTTGTTTTTTCCGGATTTATCGTAATATTCCACTTATTGAAGTATGATTTTAAATTTTCCAGAGCCAATTCTAAATTGGCTATGATGTTTACTGCATATTCATCGGATCTAAGTATAGCTGTGTCATCTGCAAAAATTGAGGTTACACAGTGAGGAAAAATAGGAATGTCTGCTGTAAAAATATTATAAAGGACTGGAGAAAGGCAAGATCCTTGTGGACATCCTGCTGTTATGCTGATTTTTTGAGATGTCGCTGTAGATATATGTACAGAGAAATATCTGTCGTATAAAGAATTTTGAATAATTGTGATGAGCTCATCTGGAAAATTTAGTCTCTTCAACTTGTAAATGAGACCGTTGTGCCAGACCGAATCAAATGCTGATTTTATATCTAAGAGAACCATACCCGTAGATTTAGCATTTTGAAAGTTTTCCTTTACCAGTTTTCTTATTTTTATTAAAGGTTGTGAAGCGTTATGTTCCTTACGGAAACCAAACTGTTGCGGAGGGAGAATATTATGCACATCAATAAAATTGTTTAATTTATCTTTTAGAATTTTTTCAAGAATTTTACTTGTGGATGGCAACAGACTAATGGGCCTATATGAATGTGGTGAATCAGGAGGTTTACCCGGCTTTATAATTGGTATTGTTTTAGATATTTTCCAGTATTTCGGTAAGTAACACAATTTAAGGCAACAATTAAACAGATTAGTGAGATATTTTATACCGTTATTTGAAAGATTTTTTTAACATTCGTTATTTATTCTGTCAATTCCAGGCGACTTTTTATTTTTTAGTGTTTTAATAATTTGTTTTATTTGTGGACTATTTACATAGTAGTTGTCTCGTGGATTTACATTGCAACTTCGAATTTGGTTTGCTACATTATCGACCTAAAATATTGTGTTTGTATCACTTAACCGGGATGAAATGTTGTGATTTGACATAAAACATTTAGCTAACGTATTTGCTTTCTCGTGTTGCGTAAAGCTTACTTGGCTATTATCTTTCAAAATAGGAATATTACTTGTTTTTCGTTTTAAAACTTTAAAAACCTTCCAAAACGGCGACGAAAACTTTTCCAAAGTAGTTAGCATATTATTCCAATTTAATTTTATAAGCTTATTTGTTTCAATACAGATTTGTTTGTTTAGCCGTGTCATTTGCCGATGATCATTTATATCTCTATACCGTTTCCAATTTCGTCGATATATATTTCTAAATTGGATCATTATTTTTGTGTTATTTGGTAAATTTTTAACAGCTGGCTTTATTCTACGCTTTGGTATACTTTCATGAATTCCTTTTTTAACAGTATCGTTAAAAGTTTCTAACATTTCATCAATTTGAATTGTATTTGTTATTTCCTCCATATCAATAGGGCTAGGTAGGTTTCTATTTATTGATGTTTGAAATCGATGCCAATTTGTTTTTTTAAAAACGTATTGTAAATTATCTACGACATTTGCTCTAAGATTAACAGTAGTAGATATTGGAAGATGATCTAAACTGAGTTCATTTATAACTTTTACCGCTGCTAAGTTATGTGCCGTATTTGTTAAGAAAAAATCTAATGTTTATGGTTGCCTAGACGGATCAGATGGAATATAGGTGTTTTCGTGGGGAAAAACTATTTGATTTTGGTTTAGTTGTAATTGGTTAAAAAGAATGTTGCCCCAACAATTACTTCTTTGACATCCCCAATGATTATGTCTGGAATTGAAATCGCCTCCTAAAATGTATTTGTTGCTTATTGATGTTAGTTTTCGAATGTCTGATGTGAATGATTGTTTACGCAAGGAATCACTTCCTGCAGTTCCACCAGGAAAGTAGCATGAGAAGATGTCAATAAAGTCGTTTTGAGTATACACTCTAATACCAATATTTCCAATTAAAGATGTATTTATAGTGTAAATTAATTCGTGTCGAATATTATTTTTTATACATATTGCTAAACCTCCTCCGCGACCTTCTTCACTATCACTTCTATAACAGTAAAAATTTTGGTGTTTAATTGAAGTTTTATCATTTAGCCAGGTTTCACAAACAAGGCAAATGTCGACCGACATTAGTCTTATCCAGAAAGTGGAAAAATTCTTCTTTTTTATTTCGGATGCTACGTGCGTTCCATTGTATTATACGAATATTTGTATTCATGGGTACAAGAATTTATAAGCGAGGCTTGTTACAACCTCGAACTGTTGTTCACGGGAGTTACATTTTCTCAAATTTGAAATTAGTTCAAAAGTTAGATTTTTTAATTCTTCAAAAGAAAAAAGGTTTTCGTTATTTGTATTTTGATTAAAATGTTGACTATATTTCATGTTAGATGAATTTGGCATTTCATATTGGTTTAACGTATTTGGAAAGTTAGCACTGTAGTTTGTGTTAACGTTATAATTTTGTGTATTTTTCCTAATACGATTTGGTTGAGTTCTCTGTCTAATTTTGTTATACGTTTCCCTACTAGGGCAATCAGGTGACATAGCTTTATGAGCTCCACTACAGTTAGCACATTTCTCGAATGAAGCATTACAGTCTGCGGTTTTATGGTTTCCAGCGCAATGGGCACAAAATGTACCATACATCTGCTAGAACCGTGTCCAAACATTTGGCAGTTGGAGCATTGGGTTACTTCATTTTTATTGGGTTTCTGATATTCCCATCTGTTCACACGAGTGAACAAATTTACTCATCTCTAATCCTGCCTTCCAATATCCTTTACACATAATGACAACAACATCACCAACACACATCAACATTCACAGCTTACATCAATATACACAATGCATTAACATCTTCAACATAATATTCATAGCTTTTGTAGATCGGTTGATTATCGATCCTTGAGCGACACTAAACAAAAACCCAATTAGTATGACGATTTTTAATAACGGCTGGATCGGTTTTATCTAAACCAAGTAAAATCGCTTTATACGGCTTTTCGCTTTTTGAGGCATATGTAAAATATTCAAGACTGAATTTTTTTGATAAGACTTCACGAATTTTATCAAAATCTTCCTTTTTGTCGCAATTAAAGTTTGAGACCAATAGATATTTTACGTATAGAATATTCCTTTACATCCATTATTCTACACACTTCATGTATTTGTTCAGTTTTACATTTTAATATTGTTATTGGTGGTATTTTTACCTTAACAGCTGTTTCTACGATAACTTCATCATCAGCATCGTCATCGATTGTTTGTAGCGGAGTGTAATAATTTTGGCTAACAGTTCTCTGAGAGCTGTTTGTTATTTGTTTTTTACTCATATTGTGCCTAGAAGAGGCAACAACATCATCAACTCTTCTTCGTTTAATTTTGTTTGTTTTTATTTATTTTTAAATTTGAATTTAGTTGTTGTTTGATCACAGGAAAAGTAACCGTAAACTAGTAAAGTTAAGTTCAAAGAAACGCAGCAAATCACGTCTATACACATCAAGTCATAGTGACGAACTTTGACAAAATCAACTGAAATCACATCATCAAACAACATTTCTAATAATAAAACCACGCCCACTGTTAACCAATTTAACAATACACATAAATCTATGTCAGTAAAAGCAGAAACATCCAACTCCAAAGAAACAACACAAAGCAAAACAACAATACCAACTAACAACAACAATACCAAAGTAACAAATGACAACAAAGTACAAAAAATATTAACCAATTACAATAACACCAAAGCAACAAATTACAACAAAGTACTAGAAGAAACAACTATATCTACTAACAACAATAAAGAAATTAATAAACATTAAGTACATAATTCTTTTACTAAAAGCTTTATTTCACCTATCTCACATTTAACTCAGTCCCTGATTAACGATGACAAATATTACCTCCCATCCGTCGGCGGGGATGATTCCGACGATGACGTAATGGATCTGTCATCAACGGAGCCTTAATGTGGAACGCATATGCCGGTGATATGGCTATTCTGGTGGGTGGAAAATTTTTGCAGACGCTGGGGGAACTGATGGAGTTTGCTCTTGGAATTTTATCCTCTTGGGCTACGAACTGTGGTTTGGGCATAAATCCGAATAAGACAGGCCTCATTTTGTTCTCGCGTAGGTACAAAATTGAAACCTTCAGGTTGCCGAGGTTAGCTGGTAAGGAACTTCCGTTGTCTTTTGAGGTCAAGTACTTGGGTGTTGTCCTGGACAACAAGCTGAACTGGAAATGAAACACCGAGGAAAGAATGAAGGAACTGAATGCTTTATACCAGTGTAGGAACTCCATAGGTAAGAGCTGGGGTCTTCCGCCTAGGGCCATTCGCTGGATATATCTGGCGATTGTTAGACCGGTTCTTACTTATGGTCGTTGTTTGGTGATGTGCCTTAGATAAGAGTTTTCAACGGAAAATCTTAGATAAGGTTCAGCGGATTGCCTCCTTGAGTATCACTGAAGTGAGGAAGAGTTGCCCTCTGGCTGCTCTTGACACTATGCTCTGCCTGACTCCGCTTGATTTGTATGTCAAGCGGTGTGCAGCGCGACTCATATAATTAAAGAACACACTGTTTAATTTTATTAAATGCTTTATTAAATCACAAATTCAATGTTTATTTAACTAAGGATGGAATGTAACTGAATTATATCACTTAAAGACTAAATAAGTAAACCGAATAAAAAGAAAAGAACTTACGACTATGTTTTTGTTGTAAAAATATTTATGATAAAGAGAATAGAAAAGAAATAAAGTGATAAGTAAAATAATGAGAAAGTAGTAAGTAATGATAAAGTAATATGTAATAAAATTTACAAATATTTTAAATTAACCCACTATGGGTTATAAGAGATAAATTAGCACCGTAACTACCCCCACATTTAGTAAGGGACACCCCTGAGTCCCTACGAAAATAAAAATCTTAAAAATTCATAGTTTTGAAAATACTTATTTCTTTTCTTTTCTCCTTCTTAAAAATAGTAAATGCTTATAGATTAATTATAGTACATTAAGTATTATTTGTTATTAATTCAGTATAGTCGCCGTGGTGTAGTAGGTAGTGTGTTGGCTTACTATTCGCAAAAGCCCGGGTTCGTATCCCAGGTCAGACATCAAAAATGAAATATGAAAAAAAAAAAAAATATTTCTTCGGCGACTTCCTCTCAGCAGATTTCTGGCAAAAACTCTGAGAGTAAAATATACTGCCTTGGAAAAGTTTCTCAAAATTCTGTCGTTCGGAGTCGACGTTAAACTGTAGGTCCCGCCACTCACGTATAAAATTAACACACACAACATGAGTGATGTGAGAAGCTAGGCCGTAATCCTGACTGAAGGGTTGTAATGGCCAATTATGTATGTATGTAATTCAGTATCATAATTAAATTAAATCGTTCGGAATCGACTTTAAGCTGCAGGTCCCGCCACTCATGTATAAAATTAACACACACAACATAAGTGGTGTGAGAAGCTAGGTCGTAATCCTGACTGAAGGGTTGTAATTATGTATGTATGTAATTAAATTGTTCTTATATGTAATTATTTTAAACTTTTTATATACTCTCTTTAATATTCTTCTTATTCAAATAGATTTCCAAATAAAGTTTAATATATTCAATCAAATAATTTAATTTAATTTTAGTCATCACAATTGTCATATTGTTTTGTGTCTACTACACCATCATACTTTGTCTTCCTCTTTATGTTTGAGCTATGTATATTTTGTAAATTGTTTACCCTAAATTTAGGCTGCTTCTTATGCCTTAAAGCCTTATAATTTTTAATGTACCTAAAGTTTCTATTATCGACAAATTCTTCTCTAGACTCATTCCTTCTACTAATATGTCTCTGTTTATTTGCTAACATAATATTATAAATTTTAATTCTATCACTGTTTCCATATTCGACATTAATGGGCTTCTCCTTGATAATAGAGTGATAGCTATTATTATAAAATTCGATGGACTTACTGACCTTATCCTTAATACTTAAATTTGTCTCCTGAATAGTTAATGTCCTAATCTTTTCACTCAAAGTACTATGTAATCGCTCAATGTCCGCATTTCCGGTGTGGTTGTTGGGCTTTACTAAGTGAAGCTCAATAAATTTCTAAAATAATCTTTGATATTTATACTTTTAAATTCATTATCAGTAACCAGTCTTTGAAAATGTCCTTTTTGCGATTTATATAATCTTATCTTCTCAATAATTGTCTGATTAGTTCTATCCTCTAGATAAAAAGCCGTAGCAAATTTTGAAAATTTGTCAATAAATGTCAAAAAATTTGATTTTGAATTGGTGTACACATCGATGTGAACTATTTGCCTAATATTCTTCGGTGTCTCGGAGATTTGAAATTTCGGCCTCACTGGATTACGATCAAATTTCGCCTTGTTGCATACATTGCAATTGTTAATATATTTTTGAATAAGAATTCTCAAATTCGGAAAATAAATTTTCCTTTTTAATCCTTCATAATTTTCGTTTATACCAGTATGTCCTGTCTCATTCCTATGTTTATATGTCTCATCCTCAGATAGCATATCCAAGGTATGATAGGAACATCTTATAAATTTCAGGCTATTGTTTCCACCAAAAAGTTCTATTATCTTCTTCTACAAAATATTATATTTGTGATCACTTAATTCATCAAGACCATTTTCCAAATCCGCAGAATTAATATAAATTTTCTTATTGCCATGTTTCATATCCGTTTCACTCGTTTTACAATCAGTTAAAATAATTTGAGTTCTAAACCTATTCACAACAGTGTCAAGAATGCCAATATGATCGTGTAAATCCTCTTCTTGAGAATGAATAGTCGCTTTATCACTGTCATTACCGTTATTGTAGAGTGAACCATTGGAATCATCAAAAACATTAATCTCTCCAGAATCGCAATTTATCCCACTTCAAAAATCAGCGACCTGATTGTCCTGTCCCTTTATGTAATTCACTGCCAGATTGAAGTCGCTAAGCTTTATAGTCCACCTATAAAGCCTAGGATTCAATTCCCTCCTCTGAGACTTGACAAATAACCATCGCAGTGGTTGATGATCTGAAAGTATATCAAATTTGACACCATACAAATAAGGCCGAAAATAATTTGTGGCCCAAACTATTGCCAAAAGCTCCTTTTCAGTAGCAGAATAGTTCCTCTCATGATTGTTCAGGGTTCTACTAGCAAAACAATTAGGATGCCTATTCTGTTGTAAAACGGCACCTAGTGAATTCAGGCTAGCATCTGTAATTAGCTGAAAAGGCTTCTCAAAATCAGGGTATCTAAGCACCGGAGCCTCAGTTTCTATCCTCTTCAATTTCTCAAAAGCATTTATAAAGTTATGATCATTAACATTTAGTTTAACGTCTTTTCTGAGATATTTTATAATCGGGTATGCTGCCTTCGAGTAGTCCCGTATAAATTTTCGGTAATAACCAGTCATACTAAGAAATGATTTTATTTTCTTGACAGTATTGGGCAGTTTAAGATTCAAAATAGAATCAACCTTCGCCAGATGGGGTATGACTCCTTCAGGTGTCAATATATGCCCTAAATATAACGTCTCCTTAGCAAAGAATTTGCATTTGTTTATCTGTATCTTAAGGTTGGCTCCCCTGAATTTTTCAAAAACCTTTTTCAGGTTGCACAAATGCTCCTGGAAACTAGTGGAAAATATTAAAATATAATCCAAGTAAACTACGCAAACTTTATTGATTAAATCACGAAGAACAAAATTAATGAGCCTCTGGAAAGTGGCCGGAGCATTCTTTAAGCCAAATGGCATCTGAATAAATTCGTAATGTCCGTAGGAAGTAGAGAAGGCTGTCTTTGGTCGGTCTTCCTCCCTTACCATAATTTGGTGAAAGCCCTTAGCCAAATCTATGGTCGAAAAATATTGGGCACGACCTAACTTATCGAGAATATTATCTATATTGGGGATAGGAAACTTATCATCGACAGTTATATCATTCAATTTCCTATAATCTATCACTATCCTCCACTTCCTTTTCCCGGAATTATCTACTTTTTTCGGCACTATCCACAAAGGGCTATTATATGGCAAATTACTCTCCCTTATTATACCATGCTTCAACATCTCATCAATCTGGCTACATATCTCCTGCTCATGTACAACTGGATAGCGATACATCTTTGTATATACTGGTCTATCATTAACTGTTCTAATCTGATGTTCGACAATATTTGTATTTCCTAAAATTTGCCCTTCAACAAATATTAAATCGACATTGTGGCATTTTCACCAAACTCTACTGGCAGTTCTGTTATTATCTCGCAATTAATCTCTGTTCTAGCATTCAAAGAGGAAAAGGGAATGGGATTTTTCAAAGTAAGTCTTTCATATTTCTGTAATTTTCTTTCGTCTAGGAGTGAAGTAGTTGAACCAGAATCAACTAGAGCCTTAATTATCTCTCCGCCAATTGTGAGGCGCACTATTGGAAGTGTCTTTCGAAGGCTGTTGAATGAAAATTTACCTGTTCACCGCTAACATAATTATCCTCACCTTCCTGGATATAATCTACCTCCATTTGAGAACTATTATGTTGACCTAAATATTGATTACGTCGAGTCTGATATGTCCTGCGGTCATATTGATTATTCAAATTTCGCATACCTGAAGAGCGATTATTAAAATTTGAAAAATTTCTATTTTGGCCTGAATTTGTAAAAGAGTTATGTCTGTTGAAATTACCTTGACCAAAAGTATTGCCGTTAGCATTACGTGTTTGGTTTCTAAATCTTTCATTACCTACACTAGTACTATGGTTTACACTGTATTTATTTGCATTAGTTTTATTTTCCTCAGTTTTATTCCTTATTAAGCCCTCTCTTTCTAAAATATTATAAGCATCTCTTAATTTAGTTATATTTCTATTTATAATAATTGATGCTAAATTGGCATCAATGTTATTTAAAAATGCTTTTAAAATAATCTTTTCGACATATAAAGGGCTAAATTCTTATGGTTTTTCATGATCATACTCATATTTTTCATCAATTCTACACAAAATATTTCTTAAACAATTATAGTAATTAACAATACCATTGTTTTTTGTTGCAAAAGCCTCCTGGTATAGCTGGTGGTAAGTCTCCTTCACTCCAAAATTAGATATTACAGCTGCTTTGGTTTAACCCCACTTAGAATTTGGTCCCAATGTTCTTAAAACGTGAAGCGCTTCGCCCTGTATTTTATTTAAAATTATTCGCTGATACAGTGGACCCCCGCTATTCGTACACAATTCGTTCCAGCAGACTGTTCGAATAGCGATTTGTACGAATGGCGAATCATTTTGTAATTGTAATGTAAATTGAATTAATTCGTTCCTAAGTCTTTATTTAAACTAATGAGTTGAATAGTAGAAGTAAAACATACACAATTATGAAGTTCTTTAATACGTATTTTATTATTTAAACTCTGCTTACATATTACAATTCATCATCACTTTCTATATTAAAAACGTCAGAAGATTTTTCTCTTGATTCTTTTTTCTGCTTTTTTGGTTCTTTATTCAAAAAATATCCAATGTTGATTGTTTTTGTCTTTTTTTTTTAAATCCTCCTAAAATGCTCCATCACATTGTCGTTAAATAAGTTAACGCTCCTATTCACCACAGCTATGTTTGAATGCCATTTTTGGACAATGTGTTCTATATTTTCCCAATGGTGACACAATTCTTTAATTTCCTTAGTTTAAATGTTTTCTTCTTCCTCTGCAGACTCATCTTCAATCACTTCCTGCTGTTCTCTTTGTAGTTCTTGAAGTTCTTAAGTTGTTAATTCATTTTGGTTATCTTCAATGAACTCCTCCACATCATTACTGTCTACATTTAACCCCATGGATTTTCCCAGGGACACAATTTCGTCGACAACAACAGCTTCCGTGGCAGTATCTTCTAAGTCTTTCAGTGCCACACAGTCTGGCCACAGATTTCTCCAGGAGGATTTCAGTGTCCTCAAAGAAACTTCATCCCAAGCTTTGTTTATTATTTTCAAGCAATGGAGAATATTAAAATGGTTCTTCCAAAAGTCTCTGAGGGTGAGTTCTGTGTCAGAGGTCACTTCGAAACATTTTTGAAACAGTGCCTTTATATAAAGTTTTTTGAAGTTTGAAATAACATGCTGATCCATGGGCTGGATAAGTGGATTGGTGTTAGGGGGCAAAAATCACACCTGAACGAAATTGTATTCACCACACAGATCTTCCTCCGAACCTGCAAGGTGAGCAGGTGCGTTGTCCATTACCAAAAGAGCTTTGAGTGGTAAATTTTTTTGCTCTAAATACGTTTTCGCACTTGGGGCAAAGACTTCATACATTCACTCGGTGAAAAACTGTATTGTTATCCAAGCTTTAGGATTCGCCCTCCACATTACACCCAGGTCACTTTTGGTGATACCAAAAAATTTTCACCAACAAACTTTTTAGCAGCATCCTTATTTGAACTAGCAGCCTCCCCGTGCCGAATGACGCTATGAACTCCACTTCGCTTTTTAAATCTATCAAACCATCCCTTACTTGCTTTGAATTCATCAATTTTTGTGCCACTTGTTCCGGGAGTATCTTGTTTTAGGTCGTCATGCAATCTTTTTGCTTTTTCGCAAATAATTGCTTCAGAAATGCTGTCACCTGCAAGTTGCTTCTCGTTTATCCAAACTAACCAAAGTTTTTCCGTTTCTTCAATTACAGGTGATCTATTGACGGCAAGTACTCTCACTCTTTTTGCTACATTAGCTTCTTTTAATACGTTTTTATTTTTAAGTATAGATGATATTGTTGATTTAGCCATTCCATAATGAGAAGCTAAGTCTGTCACACGAGCTCCACCTTCAAATTTTGAAATGATTTATTTTTTAACTTCAATCGTTCTTCTCACTGCTTTTCGTTTAAAAGAATCACTCTTTATTTTTTTATCCATAGCAACACTATTCTTTTTTAAAAAATAGCAAAAAGACAAATGAGTACAAGCAACACGTGTTAAAGTAAACGCATTATGAGGAGTGCGGGGATCTCCCAAATTTTCTATAGTGGCCAGACAGGGAGGAGTTGCCGGAGTTGCAGGAGGTTGCACTCAGTACGAATAGCGAAACAATGTACGAATTGCGAGTTAAATTTTAATTGAAAAAACTGTACGAATAACGAGTTGTACGAATAGAGAAATGGACGAATAGCGGGGTTCCACTGTAAATGTATTCCTTCGCATTGGCATTTGCTTGTACTTGCACAAATAATGTTTCTACTTCACGTAAAAATGATGTCAGAGCGAATGTATCATCTCCTCTAAATAAATCAATTCTCTGAGCGTCTTTTAAAATATCATTCATTGATAAACCCTCCATCGTTATTTGTATTTATTATTCTTATTTTATTATATATACAGTGCTGGACAATTCAATGGAAACTTTTTTTGAGATTTACTTTTCTATTGTTAGAAGTCGAAAACCAAAAACAATTTCTGAAGAATCTGAAAAATTATTTATGAATTTTATTTTACACATTCTGTTTGATGTATTAAGAAACAAAAAAATTATATAAAAATAACATTCTTCTAAAATTATAAAGAAAAGTAAAAATATTCAATTTTGAGGTATTGACAAAACAATGGACTTTCTTTATAATTTTAGAACAATGTTATTTTTATGCAATTCTTTTTTGTTTGTTAATATATCAAACAGAATGTTTAAAATAAAACTCCTAAATAACTGTTAAATTCTACAGAAATTGGTTTTGTTTTTCGAATTCTTACAATGAAAAAGTACATTTTAAGAAAAGTTTCCATTGAATTGTCCAGCACTGTATATATTTATATATATATATAAAACAGAATTAGGTGTATATATATATATATATATATATATATATAAATATATACATATATATATAAATATATACATATATATATTTATATACATATATATATATATATATATATATATATATATATATATATATATATATACACCTAATTCTGTTTTTACACGGTCTTTTTTACACGGTTTTGATATAACACGGTTTGAAAATAAAATATTTTTAATTTTTTTTATACGATTTTATTCCATTTAGCATGATTTAAAATTTTTTGTGCTTAAATTTTTTTTCTAATTTAATTTTTGCAAAGTATGTTCATATCACAAATTTAAGGGAATTCCCTTTTTGCGCGTACAAGCAAATTTACTGGTCAAAGCAAATGTAAATGGCACAAATTTAGGGGAATTTCCTTTTTATGCATAGAAGCACAAAGGTCAGACCAATTGAAATGGGTTAATATTTTGTGTTGGTAAAGAAATTTACTTACTTGCTTTGAATTCATCAATTTTTGTGCCACTTGTTCCGGGAGTATCTTGTTTTAGGTCGTCATGCAATCTTTTTGCTTTTTCGCAAATAATTGCTTCAGAAATGCTGTCACCTGCAAGTTGCTTCTCGTTTATCCAAACTAACCAAAGTTTTTCCGTTTCTTCAATTACAGGTGATCTATTGACGGCAAGTACTCTCACTCTTTTTGCTACATTAGCTTCTTTTAATACGTTTTTATTTTTAAGTATAGATGATATTGTTGATTTAGCCATTCCATAATGAGAAGCTAAGTCTGTCACACGAGCTCCACCTTCAAATTTTGAAATGATTTATTTTTTAACTTCAATCGTTCTTCTCACTGCTTTTCGTTTAAAAGAATCACTCTTTATTTTTTTATCCATAGCAACACTATTCTTTTTTAAAAAATAGCAAAAAGACAAATGAGTACAAGCAACACGTGTTAAAGTAAACGCATTATGAGGAGTGCGGGGATCTCCCAAATTTTCTATAGTGGCCAGACAGGGAGGAGTTGCCGGAGTTGCAGGAGGTTGCACTCAGTACGAATAGCGAAACAATGTACGAATTGCGAGTTAAATTTTAATTGAAAAAACTGTACGAATAACGAGTTGTACGAATAGAGAAATGGACGAATAGCGGGGTTCCACTGTAAATGTATTCCTTCGCATTGGCATTTGCTTGTACTTGCACAAATAATGTTTCTACTTCACGTAAAAATGATGTCAGAGCGAATGTATCATCTCCTCTAAATAAATCAATTCTCTGAGCGTCTTTTAAAATATCATTCATTGATAAACCCTCCATCGTTATTTGTATTTATTATTCTTATTTTATTATATATACAGTGCTGGACAATTCAATGGAAACTTTTTTTGAGATTTACTTTTCTATTGTTAGAAGTCGAAAACCAAAAACAATTTCTGAAGAATCTGAAAAATTATTTATGAATTTTATTTTACACATTCTGTTTGATGTATTAAGAAACAAAAAAATTATATAAAAATAACATTCTTCTAAAATTATAAAGAAAAGTAAAAATATTCAATTTTGAGGTATTGACAAAACAATGGACTTTCTTTATAATTTTAGAACAATGTTATTTTTATGCAATTCTTTTTTGTTTGTTAATATATCAAACAGAATGTTTAAAATAAAACTCCTAAATAACTGTTAAATTCTACAGAAATTGGTTTTGTTTTTCGAATTCTTACAATGAAAAAGTACATTTTAAGAAAAGTTTCCATTGAATTGTCCAGCACTGTATATATTTATATATATATATAAAACAGAATTAGGTGTATATATATATATATATATATATATATATAAATATATACATATATATATAAATATATACATATATATATTTATATACATATATATATATATATATATATATATATATATATATATATATATATATACATATATATATATATATATATATATATATATATATATATATATATACACCTAATTCTGTTTTTACACGGTCTTTTTTACACGGTTTTGATATAACACGGTTTGAAAATAAAATATTTTTAATTTTTTTTATACGATTTTATTCCATTTAGCATGATTTAAAATTTTTTGTGCTTAAATTTTTTTTCTAATTTAATTTTTGCAAAGTATGTTCATATCACAAATTTAAGGGAATTCCCTTTTTGCGCGTACAAGCAAATTTACTGGTCAAAGCAAATGTAAATGGCACAAATTTAGGGGAATTTCCTTTTTATGCATAGAAGCACAAAGGTCAGACCAATTGAAATGGGTTAATATTTTGTGTTGGTAAAGAAATTTTTTATTGGCGAATTTATTTTTCTATCATTACATTAAATTTAACGCATTAAAATAAAAAGTAAGCAAAAAAATATTTTATATTTAATAAGCTATTTATATTTTTAATTTTGTTAAATATTTTATGAATCCCTAAAAGAAAATGTCAAATAAAAAACTTCTCAAAAAATTCGTGTTTTTCACTAATTTTAATAGGTTTTAGAGATTAGGAACCAATCACCTATTTTTGCATACGATCAGTGTCTTTTTTACACGGTTTTTTTTACACGGTTTTTTCTGGAACCAATCTACCGTGTAAAAACAGAATTAGGTGTATATAGCTTTTGCACTTTCTGTTGTTGTTTGTATAAATGTTGTTGTCTCCAATATGTTCTCACTTTTAGTTAATTCAACTTTGTTTTAATATTTTCTCTCTCTTTTTGTTCTTAAGTTTAATTGTTTTTTGTTGGAGCACCACAGTGATGTTGCTTGTTCTCTTTTTCTTCTGTTTATGTTCTTACTTTTAGTAATTGTTATTTTTTGAACGTTATAAAATTTAGAATTCAAATTCTTGTTGTTAACTGCTATTTTTACTTTTTTCGTCTTTTCTTTGTTAAAATACTTTTTTTATTTGTTTTAATACAAGGTTTTTTGCTTTTTTTCAATAAAAGTCTTTCGATGATTTACAGATTCAATTTTTGTTTAGACTGTACTTCTTGTTGTTAACTGCTATTTTTACTTTTTTCGTCTTTTCTTCGTTAAAATACTTTTTTTCTATTTGTTTTAATACAAGGTTTTTGTTTTTTTTTTGCAATAAAAGTCTTTCGATGATTTATTTACAGATTCAATTTTTTGTTTAGACTGTACTTTTTGAAATAATAAATCTTAGTACAAATCTACATACAAATATTCGTATATTTGTTGGTATTTACATACATACATAACATAATTGGTCATTACAACCCTTCAGTCAGGATTACGACCTAGTTTCTCACACCACTTATGTTGTGTGTGTTTATTTTATACATGAGTGGCGGGACCTACAGTTTAAAGTCGACTCCGAACGACAGATTTTTGAGAAACTTTTCATGGCAATTTTATTTACTCTCAGAGTTTTTGCCAGAAATCTGCTGAGAGGAAGTCGCCGAAGAAAAGAATACTTTTTGTATTTTTATTTTGATGTCTGGCCTGGGGCTCGAACCCTGGCTTTTCGTCTAATAAGCCAACACACTACCTACTAGACCACATATGTATATCAAAATACATATATTTTGTAATACATTTGTAATATATTCAAGTGTTCTTTTTTTTCAAATATGCAATCGTTTTTTTTTAATTAATTGATCAAAACCACTGAATTATTACAGATTTTTTGTATGTAAAGAACGAAAGTTATTTTGTTATATTTATATTAAATATTAAATTTATATGTAAATTTACATTTATATGTAAACGATTTATAAAGTTTTCTTTATTATTTTTTTTTGTTTTACTCTTGGTTCGTTTTTAAGACTGCGCCACTTATGTAATTAAAGAACACGCTGTTTAATTTTATTAAATGCTTTATTAAATCACTAATTCAATGTTTATTTAACTAAGGATGGAATGTAACTGAATTATATCACTTAAAGACTAAATAAGTAAACAGAATAAAACGAAAAGAACTTACGACTATGTTTTTGTTGTAAAAATATTTATGATAAAGAGAATAGAAAAGAAATGAAGTGATAAGTAAAATAATGAGAAAGTAGTAAGTAATGGTAAAGTAATAAGTAATAAAATTTACAAATATTTTAAATTAACCCACTATGGGTTATAAGGGATAAATTAGCACCGTAACTCGCGTAGTGCTATACGTCTGAGGGAATCGGGCTGCTGGAAAAAGCACTCGATAGGTCACTCTAGAGTTCTAAATGTCGTCTTTCCTGCCGGAAGGTATGGACTTTCAGAAAAAGCCACCGATTATACTGTGCCTGAGGCTATGTTCCTGCCTGGTTTAAGGATACTTATACTGGAAAGGGCACAATGGAAAGGTGGGGTACTCCAGGGGCAGAGGTATACCCATCTTCACAGATGGGTCTAAGTTAGGTGGATGTACAGGTGCTGGGGTTTTTTGTAGAGAACTCGGTCTTGAACTCCACTTCAGGTTGAATGATGACTGCAGCGTTTTTCAGGCGGAGATTTTCGCAATCTTGAAGGCTATTGAGGCCATAGCTGGTGGCCAGCTTCGGATTCGGAATCTTACAAGATCTTCGTTGATAGTCAGGCTACCCTTGGGCTCATTGCGTCGGTCTGGTGCAAATCACAGCTCGTTCGCGAGTGAAAGGAGTCGTTGAGGTCTTTTGGACTGAATACTGGGCAATGAGACGGCAGATGCCCTCGCTGGGTTAGGTTCGGTTTCTGGGGTCGATTTGATAGTTGGTCCTGACCTCTGTGTGTCACCTCTACGGCCTCATCAATGGATGGGTCAGGGAGGAAGAGCAGAGGCGTTGGGGGAACGGATAGGATTGTTTTGTTTCTAGACGTCTATGGCCTGCTGTGGACAGTAGGAGTACAGGTTGGCTGCTGGGCTTGGATAAGGCCAGCTTAAGGTTGGTTGTCGGTTTTATCATGGGGCACTGCGAGATGAGGTCGCTGACGGAGATCTGCAACAGATCCCAGCCGGACTATTGCAGGGCATGTTGCGATGAGGAGGAGTTGGAGACTATCGAACACCTCCTCAGTAACTGCCCAGCCCTTGGTAGGTTGAGGACCCTTGGCAGGACCTTCTTTGAGAGTTTGACTTCTGTGTCGAGAGTCGACATCAAGGCTCTCCACAGATTCATTAGTGGCTTGGGCTGGTTGAGAGATGCTAGGGCTTCATTAGTGTAGTCGCGGTCTCTCTTTTTGTTGTCTGGTTTGTGCAATTCCTCCGCTTCCCATTCTCCACTTTCCTACATAGTCTCCTTTTTTTTATCATATTCCCTCTATTATCCTTCCCTCTTTAAGGACGTTGTACAATGGGTCAATTCGACCTTCGGGTACTGTACTTGTCTTAATTGACAAGTACACGTCCTCTAACCTAACCTAACCTAATGTGGAACTCAACACTGGCTCAATTTTCCAACACACATTTCCAGTCCAATACAAATTCTGTGCATTCGTTCGCATTTTCATTCCACAACTTAAAATGGACTTTGTAATTCTACAATGGAACATCAACGGCTTCTGCAACAACTATCCCAACCTTCAATTAATTTTAAAAGAAATGGATCCAAGTTTCCTATCATTGCAAGAAACACAATACCAATACAGGTTTACTCCTATTCCACCTAGAAACTTCACAAACTTCACCACTTCAAAACAAGGAGCTGCTGGAGTACTTATCAAATCTAATATTCCTCACAAATTAATCCCGGTAAACTCGGAGTATCAAATTATAGCAGTTGAAATAAAACTAAATATAATATTCACCATCCTATTGTTCTATATACCACCCAATCAGGACATATCCCATAGAGAAATAATTAACATAATAAATTCATTTAACACCTCAGTGCTTGGACCTCAACGGCTGGAGCACCATTTGGGGCTCAACTGTAAACAACAATAGGGGTATTCTATTGGAGAACATAATTCTCCAGACCGGCCTGTGCATATTAAATGATGGTAGTCCCACACACTTCTCGTCTCACTTGACCAATATAGATTTATCACTTTTCTCGGCTAACATTTTTCCGTTGATGACATGGACTACTCTCAGTGATTTACATGGCAGTGATAACTTCCCAATCAAAATAAAAATTAGAGTCTCTGAAGAAACAAATATACCAACGAAATTCAGTAATTTTTACTTCACCTAGCAGATTGGAAAAATTACACCCAGAAATCAGAAATACTAAAACATTAATCGTCATCATCTAGCAATAAGGACGCAGCCATAATTACTAAATCTATACGTGTCGCACATTCCCCAATCAAAGCCAACAATTAAAACGGATCGTTTACCAGTACCATGGTGGAGTCCATCGTTATCTATTTTGCGAAACAAAAAGTGAAAAGTTGGCAACACTTCAGGACCAGCCCAACATAAGAAAACTTTATATATAATATAGTTTTGAAAAATTCAATGGAGGGACAATACAAAATCTAGATACATTGCCGATTCTGGGACTTCTCTTCTCTAATAAATACAACTGGAAAGATCGCCTTTTTAAATTAAAGACTAACACGCTCAAATATAATACAATATTTGTCATCAAAACGCTTTGTTCATATTAATACATTATCTCACCAAAACTTTAATATTGAGCAAAATTGACTACGGCCTTCTCATTTACGGAAACAGTTGCAAATCGAACATCAACATCATTAAACCAGCTTAACATCAGGCTGTCAGAGCTTGTGTTTATGCGTTTAGAGCAAACCCAAATTGTGAACATTCTGCATGAAGCCAACCTCCCTTCAATAACTGATAGAATATACGAATTAAAATATAGAATCTTGCCTAAATTTATCAATAGCACAAACTCCGTATTGGACAAAGACATCAACTCCATAATATCTGCAAAGCCTAAACGCATTAAATCTGCCTTAGCTCTGTCTTTGTCGCTATGTACAGAATTATCAATTCTACTCATCTTAACAAAAAACAGAAAAGAACCGTCGTAGAAGCTAGAAAACACTTGCTTTGACACTTCATTGGCTACTTTCAGTAAGAACAACACCCCTAAGAATATATTTCTCAATCTGCTACAGACAGGGATCGTAACTGTTATAACTTTTATCGTAAAAGTTAGAAAATATAATATATTTTTTGACTTATTTTTTCGAGCAGAAATAAAAGTTATTTTTTAACTTTTATTTTTTCGAGCAGAAATAAAAGTTATGTTTTGACTTTTATTTTTTCGAGCAGAAATAAAAGTTATTTTTGTTTTAATTCATGACGAATTCATAATATTTATTAAAAATTTCTTTAAAAAATTAAAGTAATTTATGTTAGAAAATTATTAGAATAAAGTTTTGGGTATATCAAACACTAATCTTTGTGTCATACGGTATGAAAAAACCAAAATAACTTTTATTTCTGCTCGAAAAAATAAAAGTCAAAACATAACTTTTATTTCTGCTCGCAAAAATAAAAGTCAAAAAATAACTTTTATTTCTACATCATGTCACTACTCAATTATAAACACCCAAAACTGTCATCCGATTCACCCCACTGACATTGAGAAGGAAAAAATAAAAATATTTACCGCTTGCGGCTAGGCCATTCCCTTTTTTCCCATGAATGGCTCCTGAAAAAACCAACTCAAGCACCAACGTGTACACGTTGCAATAGTAGTATCACCATCGGGCACATTCTTACAGAATGCCCGTTACTTTCTGATACATGACTAAAACTGTTTGGGAACATGTCTGCCCTGGATCTCCTTAAACATCCATCTGCTGAGAATATCGATAAAATCTACAATTTTATAAAATTCACCAAACTGAGGGCTACTTTTTGAATGCAAGTTTAAACTCGGTGTTAAGTTAACCTCCAGTTAAATTTAATCTTCAGTTAACTGAGTTTTCATTTTTTGAATGGGAGTTTAACTGGAGATTAACCTTGTAGAGCTGCCGTACTTATAAGCAAAAATGGCAAAATTTTTTTCGTTTATTTTGTTGTGTTTACTACTTTTGCAAAGTGTTTCACAACAATTTGCTTTTGTATATAACAAAAACAAATAAACAAAAGCTGAATACTATTGATCTTTATGTAAAAAAATTATTTTCTTAAAATAATAAATAAATTAAGACTGTCTATTGTCAATTTGTGTTTTATATAATTCATAGTCACTTAAATATTTGTCTTATTCGGCTTTCCCTCACTTAATAGCTTTTTTTTAAATAAAATTTGTCAACTACTTTTCATAGTTAATCTCGTGTTTAAACCAGCTACGTTGGTAGTTTAAACTCGAGTTTAACTTCTTAATTGTAAGGTTAAACTCAAGATTAAGTAAACTCAAAAACTGAAAACGAAGTTTAACTGGAGATTAACTTAATCTCGAGTTTAAACTTGCATTCAAAAAATGGCCCTGAGAGTTTAATGTTTTGTATTTAGCATTTATTTATAATTTAGAATTAACATGTACATACAATATTATTTTTTTCTGCATATAGAGCTGAAGGCCAATGCAGCTAATGCTCTTCGGTTAAATTTAATCTTAGAATTGATTTCTTTTAGATTAAATAAATTAATAATAATAATAATATCCATTACAGTTCCTGTCACAACGTCATTCATTTTATTTAAGTTATTCATTACAACGTAAATACTGTGCGCTAAATAACGTTGCGACTTACGCGCTAATTTAGGTCGGCCTGTTTTTCAATGATTTTGAGCTTCATCTTCGTTTTAGCACTGTCCATCCTTAGTAGTGTTTTCGGCTTTTGGGTACTGTTATCACTAGCTTTTAGGCTTGTTATATCTTAAGTATATTTCGTCGCAATCACAACTCTAGAAAAAGACAATCTGGATGAAGAGAAATGTATATCTTTGCTACTACCCATAAAAGAGGTTTTTGGTAAACTTTGTTCCACATACTTATTCAAATTCGGCGCACTTGCACTTATAGTTATATTTGATTTGACATGCGGCTTAGTACTTTCATAAATATTGTTTTTTTTATATTGGAAACAAATCTTTCAACCATTTAGGAAATTACCGCTTTTATTTTTACTTTTCGCTTTTACTCGAAATTTTTCTTTACATTTAAAAATATTAACTTGAAACCTTTAGTAATAAGCATTCGCTTTTAGAGACTTCAAAGTAGTACTAATATTGTTTTTGTTCTTAAAATTTTAAATTCCGAAAAAAATTAAATTTCTACATTTTGTATATTTAAAAAGTTTATGTAAGATCAAAATTAAAAATGATTTAAAATTAATCAATAACCCACTGCCGGCTTTATGAGACATCTGTAAATTTGTCATAATTTTTTAAAGTTCATAGTATTATGTAATACTTACCTAATCTATGATCTGAAGTGGAGCATGAATCCATAAATGTTTGTGCAACTACTGATAAACACGAATCAACAATATTAGATTTGTGTATATCAAAAACGAAATTTGGATTCTTTATGAGATTTACCCAAAATCTATTAACAGTATAAAAATTAAAAAAATTATATAAAAAAACAAGCACACAAACCTACCTTAGTGGTAAACTATTGCTTTTCCATGTGTGTACGACTTCTGGATCTGTAATGCCATGTAATAAGGCTTGATCATCAAGAAAATCGAACATATATTTAATGGCCAAAGGCAGAGCGGAACCTCTATGAGCCGTACTAAATATTGTTTCAAAGAGATCATCAACAAATTTTTGTAGAGTACCTTTGGTTGCTAATAAACGTGTTAAGTATATTTCGGAAACAAGTTTGTTTACACGTTCTCCTTCTTTCTGAATATCGTTATCATGATGTTTTACCAAATGCCAATATTTAATGCCATTTTCGTGCATATCATTATTTAAAGGACTACTACATTTAGCCGTGCTAAACGTAGGCGATGATGATGTCGTATATTTCGATAAATTTAATGTTTCATATCTGAAATAGTATTAAAAAATACGAGTTTAGTACAGCAAAATAAATTGTTAAACCGAAATTTATAGGTTAAATTCATTCTAATAAAAATATTTAGTTAAAGTGCCCTAACAATTTTTTAAGAAACACATTAGAATAGTATTCGATAAAATAGAGCCACGCTAAAATGCAGTAGAACTGATTTAATATTTTCAGTTTGAGTAATTGTTTGATATTTTCAGATTTTCAAATTCTATTTAGGTAAGCAGGCAAACGCGTTTTTCGCTTTCCGTAATCGATTCCGAGCTGCCGAGGTAAGATCGTTGTTGAACGAAAAAGTTTTACAGTTGGCAATCTTTATTCGCATGTTCTTTGTCTTATTGTCTTCAGCCCAATATTTATTACTTCTCTGTTATTATTATTCTAGTAAATATGTGCCCACTGCCCAAGCCCACCCATATTCTACACTACTAAATGAGGGAAATTGTTTTCTTAGCTGATTCCCGTAAATCACTCTGTGAGTCTCTAATGCGTTTGAGAGAATGAAAGCAAGCGTAATTTTTGTAATTTATAAACGCTAGATATAGATTTAACGTTTTTACAGATCAACTATCTGTAAATACAACTTTGCTTTTTAGCAATTAAAGTAAATCTTCGGACATTACATCCTGATTCTCTGGTCATCGTTTTCATTTCATATTCACTATTGATGAAATAAAAGTATTAATTTGTAAATAATTGCAGATAATATAGAAATTGGATTTGATCCTTTAACCAAGGCTTTTAAAGGCTCGATGGCAAGGTTTTGCAAATTGCTATTTTTAGAATATAGAATACGAAATGGTTACCGATGATCGTGGAAATAGTCTGAAGCTATTCAATGAGACCTGCAGACTGAACGCATGGTTACGTGCATTATAAGATTGCGGCGTCAGTATTAGGAAGGCTGTGTGAGTATGTAGGTCTACAAAACCTGGATATGTGCCAGCTCCCATTGACAAATCAAAAGATTGTATCCGGAATAGCTGCACAGTAGATAGATAGTAATATAGGAAACATACTTGCACTCGCCGTATGTTCATAGACAATGAACTAGGTAAATTGTTGATTTAATTTCAACCGAAGAACAACAGTACCCATGCATTTGTAATTTGTTCATCAATGTAAAAATTAACTAAAATCAAAAAATGTATCCACAATACATATAATGTGTTTATTAGGTATGGCAATCCAACGTGTAGTTTTTTAGACAAAACTAAAGCAAAACATATAAAAACATGAAAATGGTTGATCATATTATAATTATTCATTTAGCTTTAGTAAGAATAGGTACCATACTTTAATAGAGAATTACAATTGAATGATTTTTTTATATAATAATATTGTAAAATGCAGCGACAAAATTAAAGCAAGTAATCTTGACTATTTACTATGTCATTTGATTGTAAGATATTACCGACATGAAATAGCGTTACAATTTATGTTATTATTTTTCCCCTAGTTAAGCAACAATCTGGGTTCCATGTGGGGCCTTAAGTGTATCCTATCCACTCTGTGCCCTAAAGTCGAGGTTTTGTTTGTTCTCTTCGAGCCGTCTGATTAAATAACCCTAATCTAGAGTGTAACGCGATCCATCCTCACCACATAGGTTGAAGTCACGGGTCTAACCTGACTGTATTAACGCATTCACTGCCAACTACAAGTTATCTCATAGTAGCAAACCCTACTTAGCAGGCCAATTACGAGATAACTTGTAGCAAGAACTTTGCGATTATATTGAACATAATTTCGATATGGCTTATTGAATTAACTTTATTATTTTATTTTGGCACAGGGAAAAAGTACTTGAAAAAAAGTAAATTTTATTAAATTGGGAATTCCCCAAATTTAATACTTTATTGAAGTTGAACTTTTATACACATAAAATTTAGTCGTTTGGGATTAAAGGCCGTTTTGATTTAGTTAAATAGTATTTGTTTTTAAATAACATTTTTATGGAGTTGGAAAGGAGGATGAAGACATAGGAAAATATTTAGATACTTTAGAAGTATCCGGTGACAATGATTTTTCTACTGACAGTGAAAATTCTGAGTCTGACAGTGAATTGGAAATATCTAGAGTTGTATAGTTCACGAACGAACTAGTTCAATTGAACTATTCATACAATTGAACTAAGAGAGCCGGTCATAATAATGAGTTCTTTTAGCTCCGTAGTCATGACTCTCTTATTCTCGTTTCTTATTGGTTCTTTTATTTTGTTTATCGTTGTCATATGTGATATTCCTATTGAACGGTAGTCCATCATCGGCGGTGTTACCACATATTAAAAACAAAAACTTATGGAAACATTTTTGGCACAAAAGTGCGAAAATTTCAAAAAATAGAAAAATAAGCAAATAAAATAAAATATTTTTTCTATTTAACTAAAAGAGTGGTTTAGAAGAGAAATATCAACAGAAATTCTTATTAAATATTTAAAAATAAATCATATGCTTTATGCTTTTAAAGTGCTTCAAGCACATAAATGAAAAAATGTTAAACACTACAATTTATTTAAAATGAAAAATCACTTCACAAATATGCTCTTATTTTATTAATAAATTGAGATAAATTTACACGGAATACATTAATTCCTTAAAATGTATATATGTATTGTTTGCATCAGTTTAAATATAAATGAGCAATTGAGGAAGAGAGCGGAGTTTTTTAAAAGTACTGAACTATTGAACTAAAAGAACGACCTAGTTCATTACAGAGAACTGAAGTAGAAAGAACGAACACTCAAAAGACCTAACGAACCCAAGTCTAGAAATATCCCAACTAAACGAATTCGCGTTGGCGAGAATACTACACCTTCAGATAATGATGGAGTTAAAGTTACCATTTATGAATGTTTTGATTTATTTTTAACAGAAAACTTTTTAACTTACTTGGTTGAACAAACCAACCCTTACGCCAATCAATAAATTAGTAAAGCACCATTGCTGAGATCATCTCGTTTAAAAAATTGAAAAGATACAAGCAATTAACAGCTTAGTGTTTTTGGGTTATTATTACACATGGGGCCTATCACTTTACCAAGTATATCACATTATTGAAACACGAGTAAACTATATGTTCTGAAATTTTTTCAGAACAGAATGTTAAGGAATCCGTTTCAAATGTTTCTTCGATTTCTTCTTTTTTTCAAGTAACGAGCATCAAACCACCATTTAAAATAAAGCCAATCCTACAACATTTCAATTATACAATTAATTTTGCGCCAAACAAAAAACATAAATATGGAATAAAATTATTTGAACTCTGCGAATCAAAAGGAATGATATTGAGAGTGAAAATTTATGAAGGAAAACAAGTTGACGGTTGTGAAAATCATGCCAGTGAGGTTGTGATGAGCTTAATGGAAGGATTCCTTGACAAAGGATATAAGCTTTACACGAATAATTTTTATAATTCCGTGGGTTTAACAAAAACTTTGAGAGCCAATAGAAAAGAAAATCCGAAAAACGTTGTTCAAAAAAGCTTTAAAAAGGTGCATCAACATAAGCTAGGCTAGATTCGGTCGTAGTTTGTAAGTGGAAAGACAAAAGCGATGTCCTCACCATATCCAACAAACACTACGGAAACATGGTGGGAGTAATAAATAGAAATAGAAAAAAATCTCCATAAAACCACACATTGTTCGGGACTACACGTTGGGAATGGCTGCTGAAGACCAAAGCGATCAAAACATTTTATATTATTCATCATTAAGAAAAATCTGTACGATGGTGCAAAAAATTTGGGTTTCAATTATGTATAATTGCTTGACTATTTTACAACCAAAATAATTCTTCAAACAAAAAACTGTCAATATTACAATTTAGGTGAACCTAAAAACATTGATGCTCGCATCGAAACTACTTGGACTCAATTCCACCAACGGAAAAGAAAAAACCCAACTAAGCCACGTCGTGTTTGTTATAAAGAACGAGAGAAACAAGGTATATTAATATATATTATGAAGAATACATACATAATTGTTCGTTACAACCCTTCAGTCAGGATTACGACCTAGTTTCTCATACCACTTATGTTGTGTGTGTTAATTTTATACATGAGTGGCGGGACCTACAGTTTAAAGTCGACTCCGAAGACAGATTTTTGAGAAACTTTTCATGGCAATTTTTATTTACTCTCAGAGTTTTCGCCAGAAATCTGCTGAGAGGAAGTAGCCGAAGAAATACTTTTTGTATTTTGTTTTGACGTCTGGTCTGGGGCTCGAACCCTGGCTTTATGTCTAATGAGCCAACACTAGACTACGGCGACTTATTATGAAGAATAATAATAATAATAAATTAATTATATTTTTATTACATTTTTGTTTTTTTATCTTGAAATCAAAGAAGAAATTATGTAAAAAATAAGGTACGTGTTATCTCGTAATTGGCATATGCAAATGAAGTTTTATATAAGTAGGCTAAACTACGAGATATCTTCTATTACCTAAACATGTCTAAATTTATGTTGGCATCTGACGTTAGCTTTATGAAAACAGCCTTGGTAGTGAAGGCATTAAAACGGAGCATCACTGATACCTAGGCGCCTTAGTATGTAACAGGCTATTTAGAAAGTCCCTGTCATGCTAGCGGGGGTTTTGGCATGATCGACATCTCTCATAAAATTAGAACGGTAACGAATTTAAAGCATTGATTAATGATAACTTCTCTTTTCATCACGGGAATTCAATCAAGTATCGTTGGCAATAACGACAATATTGCCAAGGATTTTGCTCCAACTGGCATGAACGTATATGTGGAGTCGTATAATCAGGACCGCCTTAGCAGTTACTTCTTCGGCAAAGGATGCATGTGTGAAAAAAGTTTTTCATCGAGCAATAAAGAGAGATTTCTCAGTTATACCTCCTCTTGTCAGGCCGTTAAATCTTAAGTGCCATCGAATACCGATTCGGCCGGTACGGGTGACAAGAAAAGTAAACATGTGCGGAAACTTTCCGGCCAACACTAAAAAACAGACAAATTAGGTTCGGCATAAGGGGACTGTTTCATAGTATAAAATTAAATACTCGAGTGGTGCCTTCACACGAACTACTGCTCCGGACTCAATAAGGATAAGACAGTAGAAGCAGCAGCTTCCCCATCTAAATCTGTAAACAAGGAATGAGATGGTTCGACAACCTTGATTCCAACTGACGGGAAAAAGTCCTCTTCACACTCCGAGGAAGAAAAAGGGGTTTGGTTTTCCTTCCGCTATATATAATCACCATATCCAATAGGAAAGGGACCAGGTTTGATGCAAAGGAAGACAACGTGTCCTCAATTCAATTCTCCATGCAGGTTTCCTAAAGATTAATCTCATCTCAAGATAGAGATACACTCCAAGCGCCCGAAAAAACAGTGAAGCCTGGGAACTAACCTTTCTCATTAGGTGGCTTTCATAGGTTGGTATATCGATAGACTACTTGAAAAGTCTCGTCCAGTTGAAGATGGAGAAGAGTTGTGATGGCAATAAGCTCGGAGATGGTCCAGTCAAATCAAGGAATAAGTGAAAATGAGGGATCTACAAAGTTCCTCGATGAAGCAGTGAAATGTGAGGTTGATGGTGTACCTGAACCAATTATTAACTCACTGGCTGGTGATGGGAAAAAAGAACTGCGATTACAGTTGACCAATTGTTGTTGCAGTGGCTAAGGGCAAAGAGCGTCTGAGGGTCCGTAACATTGGTGAAGTCAAAATCGTATTGGAGGCTGAAAGTAATGCAGATTAATCTGTATCACTTTGAAACCGCCTCAATCAATCTCTTACACACCCAACGCCGCACATTTGTGTAAAATGGTGCAAGATTAATGAAAGTTGGCACTGAACGATCTACCGAATAAATTTATCAAAAAATTGAATTTTTTCAAAAGGAAACCTTCAAATTTGGTACGCACTCCTTTCAGAATAAAGGAAAGGTGGATGTCAAGTTTCACCAATAAAAATACAAGAAAAAATCTGTCGATTTTTCTGTCTTTCAAAGAATATACATCATTTTATCATTTGGACCCAGTAAGAAAATAGAGGTAGTCAAAGTTAAATTTTTTCATGAAAACTGAAAAGTCGAAATATTTTTTTTTTAATTAAAGAATAAAATAAATTTTAATAATATTAGCACTACCAGTTTCAATATACATTATGAATTTGTCTTAATCAAAGACTATTGTAAAAACAGCATAATTAGATTTTATTATTATTTATAATGGGCATAATATATGCAATATCAATAATATGCCAATTTTTCGAAATATGTATGTGAGGGAAATTGTGATTGACATTACGCTCTCTAACGCAGAAACGTCTATAATTAGGGACTAGGAATTTCAGGAGAATGTTTCTTTTTGGATCAAAGTCTGATAAACTACTCCATTTCTGGAAGAACTGACTGTATCTAACTTGTGAAAGCTGTTGACGGGGAACTTAGAGCAATAGGACGTAGTAGCACTTTAGGCATAAAAAATCAAGTTGATCTCTAATAGGATATTTTGTTGAGTTGTTATAGAGATGGTCTTTCGATTGATGTCAGTCTTCTAACGAGCGCGTCCCCAAGCGGAATGTATCTGGGAGCAATAGCTCTTCCAACACGGGTGGAAGTATAATAATAATTTTAATAATTTTTTTTTTTTTTTCATCACTTTCAATCAAATATACTCGAAATTTCTTATTGTTATTTATTCACAAAACAAATTAAAATTTTGTCTCTATTTGGAAAAGCTGCGTTGTAATTGATGTGTGCACTGTTTTTGGAAAAAAACAAAAATGAAATGAACTTTTTCTACGTTACCGACTTGACGTTAACCCGAATAAATGAACAGAGCGAATGATAAATAAAATTAGCTACGTCCACAATTTCTTTTTATGAGTTGGCTTGATTGGTCAAGAAAAGACAATGTTGTCATTCTCTAATTGTCCAAAACTTCCCGCGGATCGAAACCGACTGCGGGGGTGTTCCTCTAAAACAAACAACAAAAATGGAATTAGAGCCTAACAAAAACAATGTTACAGTGTTAAAAATCATAAACGCATAAGCGTTGGTCTCCTCGAGAGTAATGTACCGTCGTCATCTCTCGATCACGAGCAGACAGTTTTTAAAAAACGGGTGCAAATGTCACATTGAAATACAGGCTGGTATTCCGAATCCGAATCTACAATCGAAAGTCAAAACAACACTATCATTTCAGCTTACGTAGCCAGCAAGATCATTAATGAGGTCAGTGAGAGCATCACGAAATTCATTTGGGTAAACTGATGAACAGAGCAGAGGAATTCCTACGCCTGTTGATGAACACCCCCTTTTAAGTCGGCTTGTTCAGCTGTAATTTTTAATGCACTTCTACAAAATGAGTAATAGTTTCATATTGTCAGAATTAACAATGCTATTCTACCCTAGGCATACACACTTAAAAATTGCCAAAAAGCAAGGGTGCTATTTTTACCTCTTTGTAACCTCCCATTTGCTCGAAACCATGAAACGGATTATCGATACCGTGTTGAAGAGTAAAATATAAAATATATACACTGTAAGACCCCCGCTTAACGCAGTTTTTTTAGCGCTCTTTTATTTCACTACGGGAATTTACCGAAATTGTAAGCAGCGCTAGGTTTCCAAATATGTACATAACATATCCGAAACAGTGTAGTTGTGTTTCTTGTTTGATGCGATGCTGTATGGACACATTTTTACAAATTGAATCATTTGTTGACCTTATTGTAAGTGTTCACGCTGGCCACCCTAATGTTAAGTTTAGTTTTAAGTACTTTTACAACCGTGTTAATTATTTGCTAATTGTGATTGTTATAAATATGAACGAAAAGAGATTAATATCCAAACAACCCCCAACCCGAAAGGTACGTCTTGTCGTATTAAATACATTGTGTATAGAAACTAATATTTTCGTATTTTATTTATTTTGCCAAATATTTCATTTTATTTGTTTTCCCCGTTCACCCCCACATTTGGGTCCACTCGAGCCGGATCATCCCCTGAAGAATAAAATAAAATATTTGACAATAATCTTTTGTAGATTATTCGCTGCATTGGATATTTTTTGCTGGGAACCACACCCTTCTCACCGTTGGAATTTCTTCTTTGTGTAATTTCTTTCCCCTTAAAAATTTGTTGTTTACAAGGTATGTAAAAACACATATAATTTGGTGAAATATATATATATATGAAAATAAGTGAAAAAAGAGGGTGCCCTGGTAGTCTAGTGGGTAGTGTGCTAGACTATTAGCGTGAGGGTCGTGGGTTCGTGTGACACTACACCGAGCACATAGTCCAGTTACTTCGCTTGTATATAATTAGGATATAATTTGTAATTGTATTGTAATAAATAAAATAAATAAATAAAGAAATAAATAAAGAAATAAATAAAGAAATAAATAAAGAAATAAATAAAGAAATAAATAAAGAAATAAATAAAGAAATAAATAAAGAAATAAATAAAGAAATAAATAAAGAAATAAATAAAGAAATAAATAAAGAAATAAATAAAGAAATAAATAAGAAATAAATAAAGAAATAAATAAAGAAATAAATAAAGAAATAAATAAAGAAATAAATAAAGAAATAAATAAAGAAATAAATAAAGAAATAAATAAAGAAATAAATAAAGAAATAAATAAAGAAATAAATAAAGAAATAAATAAAGAAATAAATAAAGAAATAAATAAAGAAATAAATAAAGAAATAAATAAAGAAATAAATAAAGAAATAAATAAAGAAATAAATAAAGAAATAAATAAAGAAATAAATAAAGAAATAAATAAAGAAATAAATAAAGAAATAAATAAAGAAATAAATAAAGAAATAAATAAAGAAATAAATAAAGAAATAAATAAAGAAATAAATAAAGAAATAAATAAAGAAATAAATAAAGAAATAAATAAAGAAATAAATAAAGAAATAAATAAAGAAATAAATAAAGAAATAAATAAAGAAATAAATAAAGAAATAAATAAAGAAATAAATAAAGAAATAAATAAAGAAATAAATAAAGAAATAAATAAAGAAATAAATAAAGAAATAAATAAAGAAATAAATAAAGAAATAAATAAAGAAATAAATAAAGAAATAAATAAAGAAATAAATAAAGAAATAAATAAAGAAATAAATAAAGAAATAAATAAAGAAATAAATAAAGAAATAAATAAAGAAATAAATAAAGAAATAAATAAAGAAATAAATAAAGAAATAAATAAAGAAATAAATAAAGAAATAAATAAAGAAATAAATAAAGAAATAAATAAAGAAATAAATAAAGAAATAAATAAAGAAATAAATAAAGAAATAAATAAAGAAATAAATAAAGAAATAAATAAAGAAATAAATAAAGAAATAAATAAAGAAATAAATAAAGAAATAAATAAAGAAATAAATAAAGAAATAAATAAAGAAATAAATAAAGAAATAAATAAAGAAATAAATAAAGAAATAAATAAAGAAATAAATAAAGAAATAAATAAAGAAATAAATAAAGAAATAAATAAAGAAATAAATAAAGAAATAAATAAAGAAATAAATAAAGAAATAAATAAAGAAATAAATAAAGAAATAAATAAAGAAATAAATAAAGAAATAAATAAAGAAATAAATAAAGAAATAAATAAAGAAATAAATAAAGAAATAAATAAAGAAATAAATAAAGAAATAAATAAAGAAATAAATAAAGAAATAAATAAAGAAATAAATAAAGAAATAAATAAAGAAATAAATAAAGAAATAAATAAAGAAATAAATAAAGAAATAAATAAAGAAATAAATAAAGAAATAAATAAAGAAATAAATAAAGAAATAAATAAAGAAATAAATAAAGAAATAAATAAAGAAATAAATAAAGAAATAAATAAAGAAATAAATAAAGAAATAAATAAAGAAATAAATAAAGAAATAAATAAAGAAATAAATAAAGAAATAAATAAAGAAATAAATAAAGAAATAAATAAGAAATAAATAAAGAAATAAATAAAGAAATAAATAAAGAAATAAATAAAGAAATAAATAAAGAAATAAATAAAGAAATAAATAAAGAAATAAATAAAGAAATAAATAAAGAAATAAATAAGAAATAAATAAAGAAATAATAAAGAAATAAATAAAGAAATAAATAAAGAAATAAATAAAGAAATAAATAAAGAAATAAATAAAGAAATAAATAAAGAAATAAATAAAGAAATAAATAAAGAAATAAATAAAGAAATAAATAAAGAAATAAATAAAGAAATAAATAAAGAAATAAATAAAGAAATAAATAAAGAAATAAATAAAGAAATAAATAAAGAAATAAATAAAGAAATAAATAAAGAAATAAATAAAGAAATAAATAAAGAAATAAATAAAGAAATAAATAAAGAAATAAATAAAGAAATAAATAAAGAAATAAATAAAGAAATAAATAAAGAAATAATAAAGAAATAAATAAAGAAATAAATAAAGAAATAAATAAAGAAATAAATAAAGAAATAAATAAAGAAATAAATAAAGAAATAAATAAAGAATAAATAAAGAAATAAATAAAGAAATAAATAAAGAAATAAATAAAGAAATAAATAAAGAAATAAATAAAGAAATAAATAAAGAAATAAATAAAGAAATAAATAAAGAAATAAATAAAGAAATAAATAAAGAAATAAATAAAGAAATAAATAAAGAAATAAATAAAGAAATAAATAAAGAAATAAATAAAGAAATAAATAAGAAATAAATAAAGAAATAAATAAAGAAATAAATAAAGAAATAAATAAAGAAATAATAAAGAAATAAATAAAGAAATAAATAAAGAAATAAATAAAGAAATAAATAAAGAAATAAATAAAGAAATAAATAAAGAAATAAATAAAGAAATAAATAAAGAATAAATAAAGAAATAAATAAAGAAATAAATAAGAAATAAATAAAGAAATAAATAAAGAAATAAATAAAGAAATAAATAAAGAAATAAATAAAGAAATAAATAAAGAAATAAATAAGAAATAAATAAGAAATAAATAAAGAAATAAATAAAGAATAAATAAAGAAATAAATAAAGAAATAAATAAAGAAATAAATAAAGAAATAAATAAGAAATAAATAAAGAAATAAATAAAGAAATAAATAAAGAAATAAATAAAGAAATAAATAAGAAATAAATAAAGAAATAAATAAAGAAATAAATAAAGAAATAAATAAAGAAATAAATAAAGAAATAAATAAAGAAATAAATAAAGAAATAAATAAAGAAATAAATAAAGAAATAAATAAAGAAATAAATAAAGAAATAAATAAAGAAATAAATAAAGAAATAAATAAAGAAATAAATAAAGAAATAAATAAAGAAATAAATAAAGAAATAAATAAAGAAATAAATAAAGAAATAAATAAAGAAATAAATAAAGAAATAAATAAAGAAATAAATAAAGAAATAAATAAAGAAATAAATAAAGAAATAAATAAAGAAATAAATAAAGAAATAAATAAAGAAATAAATAAAGAAATAAATAAAGAAATAAATAAAGAAATAAATAAAGAAATAAATAAAGAAATAAATAAAGAAATAAATAAAGAAATAAATAAAGAAATAAATAAAGAAATAAATAAAGAAATAAATAAAGAAATAAATAAAGAAATAAATAAAGAAATAAATAAAGAAATAAATAAAGAAATAAATAAAGAATAAATAAGAAATAATAAAGAAATAAATAAAGAAATAAATAAAGAAATAAATAAAGAAATAAATAAAGAAATAAATAAAGAAATAAATAAAGAATAAATAAAGAAATAAATAAAGAAATAAATAAAGAAATAAATAAAGAAATAATAAAGAAATAAATAAAGAAATAAATAAAGAATAAATAAAGAAATAAATAAAGAAATAAATAAAGAAATAAATAAAGAAATAAATAAAGAAATAAATAAAGAAATAAATAAAGAAATAAATAAAGAAATAAATAAAGAAATAATAAAGAAATAAATAAAGAAATAAATAAAGAAATAAATAAAGAAATAAATAAAGAAATAAATAAAGAAATAATAAAGAAATAAATAAAGAAATAAATAAAGAAATAAATAAAGAAATAAATAAAGAAATAAATAAAGAAATAAATAAAGAAATAAATAAAGAAATAAATAAAGAAATAAATAAAGAAATAAATAAAGAAATAAATAAAGAAATAAATAAAGAAATAAATAAAGAAATAAATAAAGAAATAAATAAAGAAATAAATAAAGAAATAAATAAAGAAATAAATAAAGAAATAAATAAAGAAATAAATAAAGAAATAAATAAAGAAATAAATAAAGAAATAAATAAAGAAATAAATAAAGAAATAAATAAAGAAATAAATAAAGAAATAAATAAAGAAATAAATAAAGAAATAAATAAAGAAATAAATAAAGAAATAAATAAAGAAATAAATAAAGAAATAAATAAAGAAATAAATAAAGAAATAAATAAAGAAATAAATAAAGAAATAAATAAAGAAATAAATAAAGAAATAAATAAAGAAATAAATAAAGAAATAAATAAAGAAATAAATAAAGAAATAAATAAAGAAATAAATAAAGAAATAAATAAAGAAATAAATAAAGAAATAAATAAGAAATAAATAAAGAAATAAATAAAGAAATAATAAAGAAATAAATAAAGAAATAAATAAAGAAATAAATAAAGAAATAAATAAAGAAATAAATAAAGAAATAAATAAAGAAATAAATAAAGAAATAAATAAAGAAATAAATAAAGAAATAAATAAAGAAATAAATAAAGAAATAAATAAAGAAATAAATAAAGAAATAAATAAAGAAATAAATAAAGAAATAAATAAAGAAATAAATAAAGAAATAAATAAAGAAATAAATAAAGAAATAAATAAAGAAATAAATAAAGAAATAAATAAAGAAATAAATAAAGAAATAAATAAAGAAATAAAGAATAATAAGAAATAAATAAAGAAATAAATAAAGAAATAAATAAAGAATAAATAAAGAAATAAATAAAGAAATAAATAAAGAAATAAATAAAGAAATAAATAAAGAAATAAATAAAGAAATAAATAAGAAATAAATAAAGAAATAAATAAAGAAATAATAAAGAAATAAATAAAGAAATAAATAAAGAAATAAATAAGAAATAAATAAAGAAATAAATAAAGAATAATAAGAAATAATAAGAATAATAAAGAAATAAATAAAGAAAAATAAAGAAATAAATAAAGAAATAAATAAAGAAATAAATAAAGAAATAAATAAAGAAATAAATAAAGAAATAAATAAAGAAATAAATAAAGAAATAAATAAAGAAATAAATAAAGAAATAAATAAAGAAATAAATAAAGAAATAAATAAAGAAATAAATAAAGAAATAAATAAAGAAATAAATAAAGAAATAAATAAAGAAATAAATAAAGAAATAAATAAAGAAATAAATAAAGAAATAAATAAAGAAATAAATAAAGAAATAATAAAGAAATAAATAAAGAAATAAATAAAGAAATAAATAAAGAATAATAAAGAATAAAAGAAATAAATAAAGAAATAAAAAATAAAGAAATAAATAAAGAAATAAATAAAGAAATAAATAAAGAAATAAATAAAGAAATAAATAAAGAAATAAATAAAGAATAAATAAAGAAATAAATAAAGAAATAAATAAAGAAATAAATAAAGAAATAAATAAAGAAATAAATAAAGAAATAAATAAAGAAATAATAAAGAAATAAATAAAGAAATAAATAAAGAAATAAATAAAGAAATAAATAAGAAATAAATAAAGAAATAAATAAAGAAATAAATAAAGAAATAAATAAAGAAATAAATAAAGAAATAAATAAAGAAATAAATAAAGAAATAAATAAAGAAATAAATAAAGAAATAAATAAAGAAATAAATAAAGAAATAAATAAAGAAATAAATAAAGAAATAAATAAAGAAATAAATAAAGAAATAAATAAAGAAATAAATAAAGAAATAAATAAAGAAATAAATAAAGAAATAAATAAAGAAATAAATAAAGAAATAAATAAAGAAATAAATAAAGAAATAAATAAAGAAATAAATAAAGAAATAAATAAAGAAATAAATAAAGAAATAAATAAAGAAATAATAAAGAAATAAATAAAGAAATAAATAAAGAAATAAATAAAGAAATAAATAAAGAAAAAATAAAGAAATAAATAAAGAAATAAATAAAGAAATAAATAAAGAAATAAATAAGAAATAAATAAAGAAATAAATAAAGAAATAAATAAAGAAATAAATAAAGAATTAAATAAAGAATAAATAAAGAAATAAATAAAGAAATAAATAAAGAAATAAATAAAGAAATAAATAAAGAAATAAATAAAGAAATAAATAAAGAAATAAATAAAGAAATAAATAAAGAAATAAATAAAGAAATAAATAAAGAAATAAATAAAGAAATAAATAAAGAAATAAATAAAGAAATAAATAAAGAAATAAATAAAGAAATAAATAAAGAAATAAATAAAGAAATAAATAAAGAAATAAATAAAGAAATAAATAAAGAAATAAATAAAGAAATAAATAAAGAAATAAATAAAGAAATAAATAAAGAAATAAATAAAGAAATAAATAAAGAAATAAATAAAGAAATAAATAAAGAAATAAATAAAGAAATAAATAAAGAAATAAATAAAGAAATAAATAAAGAAATAAATAAAGAATAAATAAAGAAATAAATAAAGAAATAAATAAAGAAATAAATAAAGAAATAAATAAAGAAATAAATAAAGAAATAAATAAAGAAATAAATAAAGAAATAAATAAAGAAATAAATAAAGAAATAAATAAAGAAATAAATAAAGAAATAAATAAAGAATAAATAAAGAAATAAATAAAGAATAAATAAAGAAATAAATAAAGAAATAAATAAAGAAATAAATAAAGAATAATAAAGAAATAAATAAAGAATAAATAAAGAAATAAATAAAGAAATAAATAAGAAATAAATAAAGAAATAAATAAAGAAATAAATAAAGAAATAAATAAAGAAATAAATAAAGAAATAAATAAAGAAATAAATAAAGAAATAAATAAAGAAATAAATAAAGAAATAAATAAAGAAATAAATAAAGAAATAAATAAAGAAATAAATAAAGAAATAAATAAAGAAATAAATAAAGAAATAAATAAAGAAATAAATAAAGAAATAAATAAAGAAATAAATAAAGAAATAAATAAAGAAATAAATAAAGAAATAAATAAAGAAATAAATAAAGAAATAAATAAAGAAATAAATAAAGAAATAAATAAAGAAATAAATAAAGAAATAAATAAAGAAATAAATAAAGAAATAAATAAAGAAATAAATAAAGAAATAAATAAAGAAATAAATAAAGAAATAAATAAAGAAATAAATAAAGAAATAAATAAAGAAATAAATAAAGAAATAAATAAAGAAATAAATAAAGAAATAAATAAAGAAATAAATAAAGAAATAAATAAAGAAATAAATAAAGAAATAAATAAAGAAATAAATAAAGAAATAAATAAAGAAATAATAAAGAAATAAATAAAGAAATAAATAAAGAAATAAATAAAGAAATAAATAAAGAAATAAATAAAGAAATAAATAAAGAAATAATAAAGAAATAAATAAAGAAATAAATAAAGAAATAAATAAAGAAATAAATAAAGAAATAAATAAAGAAATAAATAAAGAAATAAATAAAGAAATAAATAAAGAAATAAATAAAGAAATAAATAAAGAAATAAATAAAGAAATAAATAAAGAAATAAATAAAGAAATAAATAAAGAAATAAATAAAGAAATAAATAAAGAAATAAATAAAGAAATAAATAAAGAAATAAATAAGAAATAAATAAAGAAATAAATAAAGAAATAAATAAAGAAATAAATAAAGAAATAAATAAAGAAATAAATAAAGAAATAAATAAAGAAATAAATAAAGAAATAAATAAAGAAATAAATAAAGAAATAAATAAAGAAATAAATAAAGAAATAAATAAAGAAATAAATAAAGAAATAAATAAAGAAATAAATAAAGAAATAAATAAAGAAATAAATAAAGAAATAAATAAAGAAATAAATAAAGAAATAAATAAGAAATAAATAAAGAAATAAATAAAGAAATAAATAAAGAAATAAATAAAGAAATAAATAAAGAAATAAATAAAGAAATAAATAAAGAAATAAATAAAGAAATAAATAAAGAAATAAATAAAGAAATAAATAAAGAAATAAATAAAGAAATAAATAAAGAATAAATAAAGAAATAAATAAAGAAATAAATAAAGAAATAAATAAAGAAATAAATAAAGAAATAAATAAAGAAATAAATAAAGAAATAAATAAAGAAATAAATAAAGAAATAAATAAAGAAATAAATAAAGAAATAAATAAAGAAATAAATAAAGAAATAAATAAAGAAATAAATAAAGAAATAAATAAAGAAATAAATAAAGAAATAAATAAAGAAATAAATAAAGAAATAAATAAAGAAATAAATAAAGAAATAAATAAAGAAATAAATAAAGAAATAAATAAAGAAATAAATAAAGAAATAAATAAAGAAATAAATAAAGAAATAAATAAAGAAATAAATAAAGAAATAAATAAAGAAATAAATAAAGAAATAAATAAAGAAATAAATAAAGAAATAAATAAAGAAATAAATAAAGAAATAAATAAAGAAATAAATAAAGAAATAAATAAAGAAATAAATAAAGAAATAAATAAAGAAATAAATAAAGAAATAAATAAAGAAATAAATAAAGAAATAAATAAAGAAATAAATAAAGAAATAAATAAAGAAATAAATAAAGAAATAAATAAAGAAATAAATAAAGAAATAAATAAAGAAATAAATAAAGAAATAAATAAAGAAATAAATAAAGAAATAAATAAAGAAATAAATAAAGAAATAAATAAAGAAATAAATAAAGAAATAAATAAAGAAATAAATAAAGAAATAAATAAAGAAATAAATAAGAAATAAATAAAGAAATAAATAAAGAAATAAATAAAGAAATAAATAAAGAAATAAATAAAGAAATAAATAAAGAAATAAATAAAGAAATAAATAAAGAAATAAATAAAGAAATAAATAAAGAAATAAATAAAGAAATAAATAAAGAAATAAATAAAGAAATAAATAAAGAAATAAATAAAGAAATAAATAAAGAATAAATAAAGAAATAAATAAAGAAATAAATAAAGAAATAAATAAAGAAATAAATAAAGAAATAAATAAAGAAATAAATAAAGAAATAATAAAGAAATAAATAAAGAAATAAATAAAGAAATAAATAAAGAAATAAATAAAGAAATAAATAAAGAAATAAATAAAGAAATAAATAAAGAAATAAATAAAGAAATAAATAAAGAAATAAATAAAGAAATAAATAAAGAAATAAATAAAGAAATAAATAAAGAAATAAATAAAGAAATAAATAAAGAAATAAATAAAGAAATAAATAAAGAAATAAATAAAGAAATAAATAAAGAAATAAATAAAGAAATAAATAAAGAAATAAATAAAGAAATAAATAAAGAAATAAATAAAGAAATAAATAAAGAAATAAATAAAGAAATAAATAAAGAAATAAATAAAGAAATAAATAAAGAAATAAATAAAGAATAAATAAAGAAATAAATAAAGAAATAAATAAAGAAATAAATAAAGAAATAAATAAAGAAATAAATAAAGAAATAAATAAAGAAATAAATAAAGAAATAAATAAAGAATAAATAAAGAAATAAATAAAGAAATAAATAAAGAAATAAATAAAGAAATAAATAAAGAAATAAATAAAGAAATAAATAAAGAAATAAATAAAGAAATAAATAAAGAAATAAATAAAGAAATAAATAAAGAAATAATAAAGAAATAAATAAAGAAATAAATAAAGAAATAAATAAAGAAATAAATAAAGAAATAAATAAAGAAATAAATAAAGAAATAAATAAAGAAATAAATAAAGAAATAAATAAAGAAATAAATAAAGAAATAAATAAAGAAATAAATAAAGAAATAAATAAAGAAATAAATAAAGAAATAATAAAGAATAAATAAAGAAATAAATAAAGAAATAAATAAAGAAATAAATAAAGAAATAAATAAAGAAATAAATAAAGAAATAAATAAAGAAATAAATAAAGAAATAAATAAAGAAATAAATAAAGAAATAAATAAAGAAATAAATAAAGAAATAAATAAAGAAATAAATAAAGAAATAAATAAAGAAATAAATAAAGAAATAAATAAAGAAATAAATAAAGAAATAAATAAAGAAATAAATAAAGAAATAAATAAAGAAATAAATAAAGAAATAAATAAAGAAATAAATAAAGAAATAAATAAAGAAATAAATAAAGAAATAAATAAAGAAATAAATAAAGAAATAAATAAAGAAATAAATAAAGAAATAAATAAAGAAATAAATAAAGAAATAAATAAAGAAATAAATAAGAAATAAATAAAGAAATAAATAAGAAATAAATAAAGAAATAAATAAAGAAATAAATAAAGAAATAAATAAAGAAATAAATAAAGAAATAAATAAAGAAATAAATAAAGAAATAAATAAAGAAATAATAAAGAAATAAATAAAGAAATAAATAAAGAAATAAATAAAGAAATAAATAAAGAAATAAATAAAGAAATAAATAAAGAAATAAATAAAGAAATAAATAAAGAAATAAATAAAGAAATAAATAAAGAAATAAATAAAGAAATAAATAAAGAAATAAATAAAGAAATAAATAAAGAAATAAATAAAGAAATAAATAAAGAAATAAATAAAGAAATAAATAAAGAAATAAATAAAGAAATAAATAAAGAAATAAATAAAGAAATAAATAAAGAAATAAATAAAGAAATAAATAAAGAAATAAATAAAGAAATAATAAAGAAATAAATAAAGAAATAAATAAAGAAATAAATAAGAAATAAATAAAGAAATAAATAAAGAAATAAATAAAGAAATAAATAAAGAAATAAATAAAGAAATAAATAAAGAAATAAATAAAGAAATAAATAAAGAAATAAATAAAGAAATAAATAAAGAAATAAATAAAGAAATAAATAAAGAAATAAATAAAGAAATAAATAAAGAAATAAATAAAGAAATAAATAAAGAAATAAATAAAGAAATAAATAAAGAAATAAATAAAGAAATAAATAAAGAAATAAATAAAGAAATAAATAAAGAAATAAATAAAGAAATAAATAAAGAAATAAATAAAGAAATAAATAAAGAAATAAATAAAGAAATAAATAAAGAAATAAATAAAGAAATAAATAAAGAAATAAATAAAGAAATAAATAAAGAAATAAATAAAGAAATAAATAAAGAAATAAATAAAGAAATAAATAAAGAAATAAATAAAGAAATAAATAAAGAAATAAATAAAGAAATAAATAAAGAAATAAATAAAGAAATAAATAAAGAAATAAATAAAGAAATAAATAAAGAAATAAATAAAGAAATAAATAAAGAAATAAATAAAGAAATAAATAAAGAAATAAATAAAGAAATAAATAAAGAAATAAATAAAGAAATAAATAAAGAAATAAATAAAGAAATAAATAAAGAAATAAATAAAGAAATAAATAAAGAAATAAATAAAGAAATAAATAAAGAAATAAATAAAGAAATAAATAAAGAAATAAATAAAGAAATAAATAAAGAAATAAATAAAGAAATAAATAAAGAAATAAATAAAGAAATAAATAAAGAAATAAATAAAGAAATAAATAAAGAAATAAATAAAGAAATAAATAAAGAAATAAATAAAGAAATAAATAAAGAAATAAATAAAGAAATAAATAAAGAAATAAATAAAGAAATAAATAAAGAAATAAATAAAGAAATAAATAAAGAAATAAATAAAGAAATAAATAAAGAAATAAATAAAGAAATAAATAAAGAAATAAATAAAGAAATAAATAAAGAAATAAATAAAGAAATAAATAAAGAAATAAATAAAGAAATAAATAAAGAAATAAATAAAGAAATAAATAAAGAAATAAATAAAGAAATAAATAAAGAAATAAATAAAGAAATAAATAAAGAAATAAATAAAGAAATAAATAAAGAAATAAATAAAGAAATAAATAAAGAAATAAATAAAGAAATAAATAAAGAAATAAATAAAGAAATAAATAAAGAAATAAATAAAGAAATAAATAAAGAAATAAATAAAGAAATAAATAAAGAAATAAATAAAGAAATAAATAAAGAAATAAATAAAGAAATAAATAAAGAAATAAATAAAGAAATAAATAAAGAAATAAATAAAGAAATAAATAAAGAAATAAATAAAGAAATAAATAAAGAAATAAATAAAGAAATAAATAAAGAAATAAATAAAGAAATAAATAAAGAAATAAATAAAGAAATAAATAAAGAAATAAATAAAGAAATAAATAAAGAAATAAATAAAGAAATAAATAAAGAAATAAATAAAGAAATAAATAAAGAAATAAATAAAGAAATAAATAAAGAAATAAATAAAGAAATAAATAAAGAAATAAATAAAGAAATAAATAAAGAAATAAATAAAGAAATAAATAAAGAAATAAATAAAGAAATAAATAAAGAAATAAATAAAGAAATAAATAAAGAAATAAATAAAGAAATAAATAAAGAAATAAATAAAGAAATAAATAAAGAAATAAATAAAGAAATAAATAAAGAAATAAATAAAGAAATAAATAAAGAAATAAATAAAGAAATAAATAAAGAAATAAATAAAGAAATAAATAAAGAAATAAATAAAGAAATAAATAAAGAAATAAATAAAGAAATAAATAAAGAAATAAATAAAGAAATAAATAAAGAAATAAATAAAGAAATAAATAAAGAAATAAATAAAGAAATAAATAAAGAAATAAATAAAGAAATAAATAAAGAAATAAATAAAGAAATAAATAAAGAAATAAATAAAGAAATAAATAAAGAAATAAATAAAGAAATAAATAAAGAAATAAATAAAGAAATAAATAAAGAAATAAATAAAGAAATAAATAAAGAAATAAATAAAGAAATAAATAAAGAAATAAATAAAGAAATAAATAAAGAAATAAATAAAGAAATAAATAAAGAAATAAATAAAGAAATAAATAAAGAAATAAATAAAGAAATAAATAAAGAAATAAATAAAGAAATAAATAAAGAAATAAATAAAGAAATAAATAAAGAAATAAATAAAGAAATAAATAAAGAAATAAATAAAGAAATAAATAAAGAAATAAATAAAGAAATAAATAAAGAAATAAATAAAGAAATAAATAAAGAAATAAATAAAGAAATAAATAAAGAAATAAATAAAGAAATAAATAAAGAAATAAATAAAGAAATAAATAAAGAAATAAATAAAGAAATAAATAAAGAAATAAATAAAGAAATAAATAAAGAAATAAATAAAGAAATAAATAAAGAAATAAATAAAGAAATAAATAAAGAAATAAATAAAGAAATAAATAAAGAAATAAATAAAGAAATAAATAAAGAAATAAATAAAGAAATAAATAAAGAAATAAATAAAGAAATAAATAAAGAAATAAATAAAGAAATAAATAAAGAAATAAATAAAGAAATAAATAAAGAAATAAATAAAGAAATAAATAAAGAAATAAATAAAGAAATAAATAAAGAAATAAATAAAGAAATAAATAAAGAAATAAATAAAGAAATAAATAAAGAAATAAATAAAGAAATAAATAAAGAAATAAATAAAGAAATAAATAAAGAAATAAATAAAGAAATAAATAAAGAAATAAATAAAGAAATAAATAAAGAAATAAATAAAGAAATAAATAAAGAAATAAATAAAGAAATAAATAAAGAAATAAATAAAGAAATAAATAAAGAAATAAATAAAGAAATAAATAAAGAAATAAATAAAGAAATAAATAAAGAAATAAATAAAGAAATAAATAAAGAAATAAATAAAGAAATAAATAAAGAAATAAATAAAGAAATAAATAAAGAAATAAATAAAGAAATAAATAAAGAAATAAATAAAGAAATAAATAAAGAAATAAATAAAGAAATAAATAAAGAAATAAATAAAGAAATAAATAAAGAAATAAATAAAGAAATAAATAAAGAAATAAATAAAGAAATAAATAAAGAAATAAATAAAGAAATAAATAAAGAAATAAATAAAGAAATAAATAAAGAAATAAATAAAGAAATAAATAAAGAAATAAATAAAGAAATAAATAAAGAAATAAATAAAGAAATAAATAAAGAAATAAATAAAGAAATAAATAAAGAAATAAATAAAGAAATAAATAAAGAAATAAATAAAGAAATAAATAAAGAAATAAATAAAGAAATAAATAAAGAAATAAATAAAGAAATAAATAAAGAAATAAATAAAGAAATAAATAAAGAAATAAATAAAGAAATAAATAAAGAAATAAATAAAGAAATAAATAAAGAAATAAATAAAGAAATAAATAAAGAAATAAATAAAGAAATAAATAAAGAAATAAATAAAGAAATAAATAAAGAAATAAATAAAGAAATAAATAAAGAAATAAATAAAGAAATAAATAAAGAAATAAATAAAGAAATAAATAAAGAAATAAATAAAGAAATAAATAAAGAAATAAATAAAGAAATAAATAAAGAAATAAATAAAGAAATAAATAAAGAAATAAATAAAGAAATAAATAAAGAAATAAATAAAGAAATAAATAAAGAAATAAATAAAGAAATAAATAAAGAAATAAATAAAGAAATAAATAAAGAAATAAATAAAGAAATAAATAAAGAAATAAATAAAGAAATAAATAAAGAAATAAATAAAGAAATAAATAAAGAAATAAATAAAGAAATAAATAAAGAAATAAATAAAGAAATAAATAAAGAAATAAATAAAGAAATAAATAAAGAAATAAATAAAGAAATAAATAAAGAAATAAATAAAGAAATAAATAAAGAAATAAATAAAGAAATAAATAAAGAAATAAATAAAGAAATAAATAAAGAAATAAATAAAGAAATAAATAAAGAAATAAATAAAGAAATAAATAAAGAAATAAATAAAGAAATAAATAAAGAAATAAATAAAGAAATAAATAAAGAAATAAATAAAGAAATAAATAAAGAAATAAATAAAGAAATAAATAAAGAAATAAATAAAGAAATAAATAAAGAAATAAATAAAGAAATAAATAAAGAAATAAATAAAGAAATAAATAAAGAAATAAATAAAGAAATAAATAAAGAAATAAATAAAGAAATAAATAAAGAAATAAATAAAGAAATAAATAAAGAAATAAATAAAGAAATAAATAAAGAAATAAATAAAGAAATAAATAAAGAAATAAATAAAGAAATAAATAAAGAAATAAATAAAGAAATAAATAAAGAAATAAATAAAGAAATAAATAAAGAAATAAATAAAGAAATAAATAAAGAAATAAATAAAGAAATAAATAAAGAAATAAATAAAGAAATAAATATAAATAAAGAAATATAAGAAATAAATAAAGAAATAAATAAAGAAATAAATAAAGAAATAAATAAAGAAATAAATAAAGAAATAAATAAAGAAATAAATAAAGAAATAAATAAAGAAATAAATAAAGAAATAAATAAGAAATAAATAAAGAAATAAATAAAGAATAAATAAAGAAATAAATAAAGAAATAAATAAAGAAATAAATAAAGAAATAAATAAAGAAATAAATAAAGAAATAAATAAAGAAATAAATAAAGAAATAAATAAAGAAATAAATAAAGAAATAAATAAAGAAATAAATAAAGAAATAATAAAGAAATAAATAAAGAATAATAAGAAATAAATAAAGAAATAATAAAGAAATAAATAAAGAAATAAATAAAGAAATAAATAAAGAAATAAATAAAGAAATAAATAAAGAAATAATTAAATATAAAGAAATAATAAAGAAATAAATAAAATAAATAAAGAAATAAATAAAGAAATAAATAAAGAAATAAATAAAGAAATAAATAAAGAAATAATAAAGAAATAAATAAAGAAATAAATAAAGAAATAAATAAAGAAATAAATAAAGAAATAATAAAGAAATTAAATAAAGAAATAAATAAAGAAATAAATAAAGAAATAAATAAAGAAATAAATAAAGAAATAAATAAAGAAATAAATAAAGAAATAAATAAAGAATAAATAAAGAAATAAATAAAGAAATAAATAAAGAAATAAATAAAGAAATAAATAAAGAAATAAATAAAGAAATAAATAAAGAATAAATAAAGAAATAAATAAAGAAATAAATAAAGAAATAATAAAGAAATAAATAAAGAAATAAATAAAGAAATAAATAAAGAAATAAATAAAGAAATAAATAAAGAAATAAATAAAGAAATAAATAAAGAAATAAATAAAGAAAATAAATAAAGAAATAAATAAAGAAATAAATAAAGAAATAAATAAAGAAATAAATAAAGAAATAAATAAAGAAATAAATAAAGAATAAATAAAGAAATAAATAAAGAAATAAATAAAGAAATAAATAAAGAAATAATAAAGAAATAAATAAAGAAATAAATAAAGAAATAAATAAAGAAATAATAAAGAAATAAATAAAGAAATAAATAAAGAAATAAATAAAGAAATAAATAAAGAAATAAATAAAGAAATAAATAAAGAAATAAATAAAGAATAAATAAAGAAATAAATAAAGAAATAAATAAAGAAATAAATAAAGAAATAAAGAAATAAATAAAGAAATAAATAAAGAAATAAATAAAGAAATAAATAAAGAAATAAATAAAGAAATAAATAAAGAAATAAATAAAGAAATAAATAAAGAAATAAATAAAGAAATAAATAAAGAAATAAATAAAGAAATAAATAAAGAAATAAATAAAGAAATAAATAAAGAAATAAATAAAGAAATAAATAAAGAAATAAATAAAGAAATAAATAAAGAAATAAATAAAGAAATAAATAAAGAAATAAATAAAGAAATAAATAAAGAAATAAATAAAGAAAATAAATAAAGAAATAAATAATGAAATAAATAAAGAAATAAATAAAGAAATAAATAAAGAAATAAATAAAGAAATAAATAAAGAAATAAATAAAGAAATAAATAAAGAAATAAATAAAGAAATAAATAAAGAAATAAATAAAGAAATAAATAAAGAAATAATAAAGAAATAAATAAAGAAATAAATAAAGAAATAAATAAAGAAATAAATAAAGAAATAAATAAAGAAATAAATAAAGAAATAAATAAAGAAATAAATAAAGAAATATAAAGAAATAATAAAGAAATAAATAAAGAAATAAATAAAGAATAAATAAGAAATAATAAAGAAATAAATAAGAAATAAATAAAGAAATAAATAAAGAAATAAATAAGAAATAAATAAAGAAATAATAAAGAAATAAATAAAGAAATAAATAAAGAAATAATAAAGAAATAAATAAAGAAATAATAAAGAAATAAATAAAGAAATAAATAAAGAATAAATAAAGAAATTAAATAAAGAAATAAATAAAGCAATAAATAAAGAAATAAATAAAGAAATAAATAAAGAAATAAATAAA